>JAHDVF020001137.1:0-203285 GCA_022606425.2 Lepidostoma basale | reverse complement strand
CAATAGTTATCTAGGGGCTAGAATGTCGTACGCTATACAAAAAAAAAAGAAGGCACATGGTGAAATAATGAAGAGGCAGTTTGGGGCGATTCCTCGACGGCGTGCTCGTCAGGACGTCGACCGGCGACGTCATGGAACGTTATCAGCGACGCTGACCCAGAAGATGGTGGGTCAAGCAAATCAATATGTAATTACGTCACCTGGCAGACACGAGGTTCCCTAACCTGTTGATGCTGTCTGAAGCGGCGTGAAGAAGTGGTCCTCGCAGTTCCGCTGGGTGGTGAGGTCAACCACGTTGTCGGGACATGATGTGCGACAACACGTGAGCGGCAATTTCGGGAGCAGAGGATGGCTCGGACCGTGGCGGAGGGAATCAACCGCAGCAAGGTCGGACTTGACAAACGGCCTGGGAGCGGATATGCACTTTTGGCATCGCCATAGCGCAGGACAAGTTGGCAGAAAACCTGAAATAATGCCACAGATTTTATGGGCACGATGGCAAGTACCGCAAATACCTTGCTCGAAGTTATTCCATGGCGGATGAGGCTAGATGAAAACGGATTATCCCATCGGGAAAATCGCGGGTCGAAACGGCGATCCTCCAATCGATGCCGCGAAGTTGACAGCTCCAAGCGAAGTGAAGTCGGGCCGAATCGGCTGCGCAGAATCGGTTGCGCAGAAGGGGCTGAGAGTGAACTGCAGAGAGCGCACACATCGGGGTGAATTTAGCGCCAAATCCGAGAAGCGCGCGGGAACAAGAGTTTAAAGTAGCACTCTGGTGGTAAAAACGGGAACTAGGGGTTTGAATGGGGTCTAGAGCTAAACACTGAATATAAAGATAACCGAAAATAAATAAGAAATAGTAACTTACGTTACACTCGCTCTTATGTGGAATAAAAAAAAATAATAAAAAAAAAGCTCCTTCAGTGAATGGGATACAAAAGTTACACGTGGATTAAATCCCAGAAGGTGACAGTTTGGACAATTGAGAAATACAAAGACAGTTTATTTCAAAGTACAAATTAGATTCACAAGTTAAAAAAATGTATCATTATACACATGGGAGAGGTTTATATCCTAAAAGGTAGCAGTTAGTTTGACATATTACAAATTGTTAAGTTTAGTTTAAAAATACAAACTATAGTCACAAGTTCAGAAAATTAAGGATCATTAAACACAATAAAAAACAGGTTTAAATCCTAGGTTACAGTTAGTTAAACATTTTACAAACAAAATTTATTTAAAAAAAAAACAAATCATAGTTTAATTCTGAATATTAATGATCATTAAACACAGAGAAAGCAGGTTTAAGTCTTAGGTTAGCAGTTAGTTTGACATATTACAAATTGTTAAGTTTAAAAAAAAATACAAATTATAGTTCAGGTAAAAACACAAACACAGTTAAGTTATAAATACAAAAATTTATCATTGTTTAAAGTTTCCACAGCACAAAAGAGACAATTGTTTTTTTTTTTCCTTTGCAGGTAAATAGCACTCACTGATTCTAAAAGGAGAAGGGGTTAGGGTCTTGAGGTAAATTATTGTTGGACATCTCTAGCCTAGATGATAGATTATAAAGAAAAACAGTTACAACAATATTATGTGTTCAGTCACCAGTAAAAACAAAAATTTAAATTACATACAGCAGAGGCATGTCCGTTTACATATTATGAGGCGGTATACCTATAGTGTTGCTTTGTATTAGGGTCTAGCTCCCTTTCGCCTCGGATAATAAGGCACATCTACATATTCTAAGGCTGTATACCTATAGCGTTGCTTTTTATTAGGGTCTGGCTCCCTTTCGCCTCGGAAAATAAGGCACATCTACATATTCTAAGGCTGTATATACCTATAGCGTTCTGACTCCTTCTATTCTCAACAAAAACAAACTCTACAGGTGACTGAAACAACATATATACCTACAACATTTTAAAACATATAATGGACGTTATTGTTCAGGTGAATCGGAGAAGTGAACTCAATCGTAAAAGTGATTACCAATCCAATATGCAACACCTTTAACTGACTCACGACCCAACACACACATGAACATATATAACAATAAATAAGAAGTAAAAAAAAGCAAGTTTATAAAGAAATTGGTGTTACAATAGTTATAAATTTAGACAATTTGCACATACAAAAATGATATGTCAATAAAATTTCTGTTCAGGTGAGATGGAAAAGTTCATAATATTATAAGTGATGGACAATCTTGTATTCCACACAAATAAAAGAAGTTTTTAAACCATCCCGAACACACAAGAACATGGAACACTCAAGTAGGAAGGGAAAATATAACCAAACCATAATACAAATGCATCTGTAGGTCTACCAAGTGTCTCTAGCGTTCGGGAAATTTACAATTATTCATGCATTCGATGTATACAGGCATCTTCTCTTAGAGCGCTCCTAACACAACTAGATCAAGTGGTGAATGGGGGCAGTTTATTCTTCATCAGGCGCTTATTCATACATACCATAACACAATAGACACTACAAACGCAAGTAAGATAGAAATTGGCACAAGGAAAGGGGCAATCATAGTGGGGATAGGATGCATAATGAGGAAGGAAACAAGGTTAGATTGAAGGACACTACTGCTATGGGGGAAAAGTATGCTAGGAATAGCAGTAATGGCTAGGGTCCCGGGGTCGCTTACCCGTCCTCGCGAAATGATGGAAATTATGCAAGTCCCTTGAGAACAAAAATACATATTAAGACAAAGGTTTGAGTCATAGGTTAATATATTTGGGCGCCACTAAGTTTTAAGTTTAACTTAGAAACTATTCCTGTTTGACTAAGTCCTTGATGTGAAATGTACCGATACTTTTTCCAGCCATATCAGACAGTTCATATATGGTATCTGAAATTCTTTTGAGTATCCTGCACTTGATAAATCTGGGACACAGTTTGGCAGATATGTACCTTGAAGCGTCAGATTGAAGGAAGGCACGGCGCCAGACCAGTTGTCCGACATGCAAGGTACAAGATTTATGCCTTAGATTATACCGAGTAGCGTTCCGTTGGAAGGCTTGGAGTAGTGCGGAAGAAACTTCTTCATAGACATTTTCCATTCTAAGTAGGCCAGATGCGTAGTCCGAGGTGATGTCAGATGGATTATGGGAGTTTGATTCACGAACAAATTTATTGTGAAATGAACCGTGGGGAGCAGTTTCAAAGCCGTGCAAAAGAAAGAACGGGGTATATCCTGTAGCAATACTGACAGTATTATTTAAGCAAGATGAGATCTGTGGAAGCTTTGAACACCAAGTCCGTTGATTATTCCCTACCAGAATTGCCAGTGCGGTAATGATGTTTGCATTATGACGTTCGCTTACATTGTTCTGAGGATGATAGCGGGCGTTGTAGTACAAGTCTTGTATTCCATAGGCTTCAGTGAATTTACGGAACTCCTTGGAGACAAATTGACTTCCGTTGTCGATAATAAGCGTACGGGGAACAGAGTAAGGCAGAAATATTTTCTCCTCGAGTAATTTAATTACAGTTTTTGAGTTGGCTGTCCTAAGGGGAAACGCCCAAACAAATTTTGAAAAGTTGTCTACTACTGTCAGAATGTGACAGAAGCGATGATTGGACATCGGGAGTGGCCCTACGAGGTCTGCAGACAAGGAGACGAGGGGTTTAGAAAGGCGTTTAGGCACCGTCATTAAACCTAAAGGGGACTGCGTGCTATGCTTCTAGGCCTTGCAGGTGTCGCAAGTTTTTATGAATTGTTTGATAGTGCGACGCATATTGCTCCAATAAAATGTTTGCGAGAGGGTTCTAAATGTTTTTTCCATCCCGGGATGACAGAAGTTGTTATGAAAGTCAGATATAACATGGGGGATTTCATTAGCGGGTACAACAACCTTCCAGAGGTAGCTGCTGGAGTCAGGGCGCGAGGAGTTTCCTGATTTCGAATAACGGTACAGGTGTTCGTTATTGATAAGATAGTTGGCTGTCGACTGCGGGTTATCCTTACATGCCGAATATAGATTTAGATAGGTTTGATCAGTCACGTTAGTGAAGGGCGGAGGGAAGGTCAGGGAGGACACTTCGATGCGACTTAGGGCATCAGCTAAATTGTTTTCGCAACCTTTTTTATATACACAATCGAAACTATATTGTGATAGACGGCAAGCCCATCTGGCGAGTCTGCCTCCTGGCGATGACAGATTGTTCAAATATTTGAGACAGCCATGATCACTTTGGACCGTAAAGTGTGTGCCATCCAGGTAACTCCTGAAATGATGTACCGAATCCACAATAGACAATAGTTCGCGTTCAGTGGTAGAATAGGAACGTTCAGAAGCAGTCAGTTTTCGGGAAAAATACGCTATAGCATGCTCGGAACCGTCAGGCATTTTTTGGGCAAGGAAGCTACCAATACTAATACCACTGGCATCACAAGTAAGAATGTAGGGTACAGAATAATCAGGGGGTTTCAACACAGGGGCGGTAGTCATAATATTTTTTAGGGCAACAAATGATTGTTCAGCCTCTTCGTTCCATTGGAAGGAAGTGCCTTTTAGCTTTATACTTGTTAAACGGCATAAAGGGGCAGCAATTTCGGCAAAATGTGCAATGAATTTACGATAGTAACTGGCACAGCCTAAGAAGGATTTAACTTCTTTGGTAGATGTGGGACGGGGGAAATCAATCATTACCTTAATCTTATCTGGGTCAGTTCTTATTCCTTCACGATCAATCACATGGCCTAGGTACTTCAGTGAAGATTTGCAGAATTCTGATTTGCCTAGACGAATAGTGAGGTTGGCCTCGCGCAGACGTTCGTAAACCAGGGCGAGTGTGCTGACGTGAGATTCAAAATCTGGACTGCAAATAAGAATGTCATCGAGATAACAAAAAACATGGTCACCGAGATCACAAAACAGAGCATCCATTAACCTTTGCAACTGGCTCGGTATATTGGCGATCCCGAATTGAGTAACTTTGAAACAAAACTGACCCCTACCCTCAATAAAGAATGCGGTTTTAATCATTGATTCTCTAGTCAGGGGCATCTGCCAGAACCCCATGCTTAAATCAAGGGCAGTAAGGTATTTAGTGTCACGCAGGTTGCTTAGAATTCGGTCAATGTTCGGTAGCGATAACAGTCGGCTTTGGTAATCGAATTTAGTTTTCGCGGATCCAGAACGAATCGTGCAGAACCATCCTTTTTGGGGACAATAAATACATTATTTAGCCACGGGCTCTTGCAGGGTTCAACTACGTCCAGCGAGATCATTCTCTCTAGTTCCTCTATTAATTGTTGGCGGCGAACATGGGATTGGGGGAATGTTTTCTGTTTAACCGGCGGATGGTTACCCGTGTCGATCTCGTGATTAACAAGATGGGTCCTGCCCAGACCTATCTTTTCGAAAGAAATTTGTTCGAACAAGTTTTTAATTCGGTCCAAGTCCTTGGACTGAGCAGGATTCAATTCTTCGGCAGGGACGAGACAAGATGGCGAGGGATTTACTGAGTACACGGGTTGAGTATTTGACTGTTTGGCTGGTTTGTTATCCAGATGTCCAGGAAATAGCCTGGGAGTGAGTCCAGATGATTCAAGAAAAGGGACTCCAAGGATGAAACAGTCGTTTAGGGAAGGGACTAGGACGAATGATACCCAGGTGGTGGTATTGTCATAACGAATGGGCAAGGTAACGGTTCCGATACTACGGTGGGAGGTATTATCGACCGTGTGAATTGAACAATTACCAGGGGTGATTTTATAATTGAGATTAATAAAGGATTGGTACAGATTTCCGCCTAAGATGTTGATGGCTGCACCGGAATCAAGCAGACCGCGAAAGGGGACACTGTGGATTTTAAAATTCAAGTATGGGCGATTGTCACGGGCATTTGTAATTTTTACCGCATGGAGATACCAGGTTTCGTGGAATAATTTTACCGAAGCCAGCCAGTCTAACCACTCCGCTGAGCGCGGGATTATGGGAGACTGGCTAGCTGCTAGTTTTTTGTTGCGAAAAAACTGGGGGGTGGTCTAGAGGTGTCAGGAAGGTTTTTTTTTCTGCAATTCTTGGCGATATGGCCCAGGTTTTTGCAGGAGAAACATCTTAGGGGGCTCTTGGGAGGCACACGAACGGCAGCTAGGGATTTCTGGACGTAGGGGCCGGATTTAGGTTCAGAGCGGCTGGGGTGGTCCGACGCACCAATCAATCTTTCGTAGGTCTGGCATGCTCTCTCCAGTTCCACGACGGAGGAGAAGTTGGCTGAAATTATTACGGGGGCTAATTTGGGCGAAAGTCCCTTCCTTAATACCTTGAGGATCTCCTGGTCAGAGAGACCGTCCTCCCCAATGGTATTATTGGTGCTCACTACCCGGGCGAAGTAGTCTGCCGCTAATTCATTTTGAGACTGGCGCGAGGACCATATCTCCAGCTTCTTTGAGATGACATAATCGTCATCCTCGAAACGCTGCAGGAACTGTGACTTAAGGAGCAACCAGTCACTGGAGGTCGTACAATACGCTCTATAGTGTGTCAGAGCGCGGCCTTTGAGGAATTCGGGAAGTACAGATGGCAACAATTGGGAGTCGAAGCGTCTAGATTTGGCGATTTCTTCTAGACGGGTGAAAAATTCGCGCACATCTTCCGCGCCGGTGAAATGTTGCACAGGCCACGATGCGAAATCAACATTCAAGGGCTGAAGCTCTACAGGGGGTCGTGTTAGAGAAACCGATGAAGAGGACACGATTGAAAGGGGGGCGGAGGTCGGCAGGTCAGCGACGGTGGGGGGTATGGTGAGTGGAACGACATCACTCGTCCGTGAGTTGAATTCCTCAGCCTGAACACGGACTTCCACGAGGGTATTCTTTGGCAATATTCCGCGATCCTTCAACGCCTTGCAAAGGGTTTTGAAATGGGCCCCGGGAACATTTACTATTTGTTCCATTATAAACAATTAATTATAAACTACCAATTCGACAATAAACAGTTAACAATCAATATACGACATATGTTTAGCCCACACAAGTCCTTCATCGAATGACAACGCCAGAACGCCACACGTTTGGGCGCCAGTGTAATGGGTTTCTCCCTACCTCGGCTAGCGCAGAGAGCGGGCCCTTAGATCTCCGGTTTTCTCGTGAGATACTTTCCGGCTGTTTGTCATTCGAATAGGGAAAGGTGTAAAGAAAGACATATGACGGAATACATGAGGGTTTATTATAACACAAAAAAATAGTTACAATAGTTATCTAGGGGCTAGAGATGTCGTACGTATACAAAAAAAAGAGGCACATGGTGAAATAATGAAGAGGCAGTTTGAGGCGATTCCTCGACGGCGTGCTCGTCAGGACATCGACCGGCGACGTCGTCCGTAGACGTTATCAGCGACGCTGACCAGAAGATGGTGGGTCAGCAAATCAATATGTAGTGCGTCACCTGGCAGACACGAGGTTCCCTAACCTGTTGGTGCTGTCTGAAGCGGCATGAAGAAGTGGTCCTCGCAGTTCCGCTGGCTGGTGAGGTCAACCACGTTGTCGGGACATGATGTGCGACAACACGTGGGCGGCAATTTCGGGAGCAGAGGATGGCTCGGACCGTGGCGGAGGGAATCAACCGCAGCAAGGTCGGGCTTGACAAACGGCCTGGGGGCGGATATGCACTTTTGGCATCGCCATAGTGCAGGACAAGTTGGCGGAAGACCTGAAATAATGCCACAGATTTTATGGGCACGATGGCAAGTACCGCAAATACCTTGCTCGAAGTTATTCCATGGCGGATGAGGCTAGATGAAAACGGATTATCCCATCGGGAAAATCGCGGGTCGAAACGGCGATCCTCCAATCGATGCCGCGAAGTTGACAGCTCAAAACGAAGTGAAGTCGGGCCGAATCGGCTGCGCAGAATCGGTTGCGCAGAAGGGGCTGAGAGTGAACTGCAGAGGGCGCACACATCGGGGTGAATTTAGCGCCAAATCCGAGAAGCGCGCGGGAACAAGAGTTTAAAGTAGCACTCTGGTGGTAAAAACGGGAACTAGGGGTTTGAATGGGGTCTAGAGCTAAACACTGAATATTAAGATAACCGAAAATAAATAAGAAATAGTAACTTACGTTACAACCATTGTCTCTTTAAAATGAAAACTTTTTTTTCTTAAAAAAAAAGTTTTTCCATCATTATTCCATGTGTCCCGAAGACTTCATTTGTCAAAAGATAAAATAAGAAGGTCAATCTCCTGTATAGATGAGATTTAGGGTTGCGATGGTTACGCACTGATTTTTGATAAAATTAAGGCGTTAACTCCGGTGGAATTCCATAATGACGATTTTTGCCTTGCGACAGCTGTTTCGCTAACCGATGTTGGTATCATCAAGTGTTAAAAACAAGTTGTTTGTAAAACAAGATGATGCCAACATCGGTTGGCGAAACGGCTATCGCGACATTCTCATTAAGTGTATTTTTTATGATATTATAACAGTGTTGTAAATTTAACAGTTAATCATTTTGAAGTTTCATAGTGTTTCGGTCAAAACAATGGACAATTTAAAAAAAAAAACAGTATTACAATTTATGAAAAAATCGTAATTATTGATTTGTTGTTTTTCTTCTTCTTTCGGCGCCTTGACAGGTCCCCCCAACGTTGGCGATCACTGCAGCAAAGGCATCTCTATCCTGCGCCACTTGGGACAGGTTCTGAACTCTTGTTATTTCTGTCCACTCATTGAGTTTCCGCAGCCAGGATTCTACCAACTCACCGACGTCCCTCCACTTTACCCATTAATATCAGTCGAAGGAGGTGGTATTTTTCTCCCCTTAACACATGACCCAAATGTGAGACCTTTCTAATTTTCACAATCGGCAACAGCTCTCTATTGGCGCTGGCTCTCTGCAGTACATCTGCATTACTGACCCTATCGGTCCACGGTATATGGAGCATTATGCGGTATATCCACATCTCGATCGCTCCCAACCGGATAACATTTAATCATTCTTTGTCGGAGTTTCACGTTAAGTTTATCGTAGCAAAAGAATGTTCTCATTTTATTAAATGCAGCTCGTGCAACTTCAATTCTGCATTTTATTTCAATGTCCGGGTCAAGCGCTTTAGTGATAATGCTGCCAAGGTCTTTTAATTAGTCGACCATTTCAACATTCGCACCATTTAGTTGCAGAGTGGATGAAGAATAGTTATGTCGCCCAAATGTCATCCATTTGGTCTTCTTAACGTTGATTTTCAAGTCTAGTTACTCTCCTCCTATATCAATTTTATTGATTTGTTATGTGGTTTATTTAATTTAATGGAAGGTGATTTGAAAATTGGTATCTAAGTGAACAATTCATTAGAGCTTAAATAATATTATTGGTAAATTGAATATTTACGCCTATTTCCACTGGCCTTCACGGTTATGTACGTAATGCTTTTAGTTTAATTGATTTTATGCTTTTAATTGTGTTATTATCATTTCGTTCATAAACAATCATTCAATGTCGCGTACCCTCAATCCTTTTATAGTTGGTCAATTGTATTATTATAATTAAACTCTTGGAAGCTAGCGCATTCTAATTAAACATTAATTTCAAGTTCAATTTGCATTAATTTATAATTGTAAATATTAATTATCATTTGTTAATTAAATACTCGTCAAAATATTATTTGTTTTAATACACTTAACCCTTAACGTACCGTGTTCAAAACAAAACGCTCGCTCCCATGTGGTCAATTCAGTTTACCGCTAACTTTATCTATAAATATCAAGCATAAGACTCGATGAATCAAAATTTAATTTTCATCTTGTAGGGAATTTCATTAGGAATAGATCGAAATAACATACATGGATTATTTGAAAAACATATCATTTTTTTTCTGGAACCATGCGATTTCTGATATAGAAGGACGAGACAGCATATGAACAACTGACAGCAAGTATGAACTTGTCTCGCCCCGCCGCGCCGCGGCGCTATAATTTTACGTATGATAAAGGCACCTAGGCAAAATGTATATTACGTTCAAGACAACGAGTACGTATTAATATTTGTCCCTTTTGGTAAAATGTTAATATTTTCACAGTTCTGATATTATTAAGTTGCGTGCTGCGTTTCCGTCCACAATCGGTATTATTACGTATGAGAAAAGGCCAAACATATAATTTATAATACGTTCAAAACAGCGAATAAGTATTAGTCACTTTTGATAAAGTTGTAAATATTAGCAAAACAAATTCTACCTTAACACGAATAAAGGCGAGGGCAGTCTTAAAAAATATTTTTTTTTGGGATGAAGGAAGTAATTTTTTGCTTTTTTTTTTTTATTACGAAATATTGAGAACACTTCAATGGAGGATAACATAGATTTTTTTATAATATTAGGGTCCATAGGTTTTAAGAAAATCAACATTAAATTTGCAGTGGAAACTCAATTGACCACATGGCAATGCGACGGTTAAAGATAATCAGCAATTATGGCTGATGTTGTAGTGAAGTTTCAATTCAATTATATAATACTCGTACTTTATGTAATGTGTCGGGATATTAGCGCTTACGATGGATTCTAGAAAGAAAGACATCACAATTGAAAAAGGTTACGTTTTTTAAAAGCCCTTGAGGTATACAAATAAATAAAATTGTCAATGCACAATGGTGTTCTTGTGCAGACCCTTATCTATGTAAGTGAATCATGGAACTAGCAAAAGTAAAAAGAAAGTAGAATGAATGTAGTATAAATAAAATATCTTTATAATGTGTATTAAATCTGTATTTATACAAATTTAAGAAGGGAATGCGATGCGAATGATTGTGGTATTAACAAAATAATGAAAGGGTTATTGTGATGGTTTGGATACAAGAATTAATGGAAAAAGATACATTAAAAAATTGGAGTATTAGTTTTGTAAAACTCCATTATTATTTTTATAATAGTAAACACGATTGTTTGGTGGTTTTACTTATATAAATTATGACAAATTTGTTTCGCCTTGCGAGGGCATTCTCAAAATCCTAGTAAAACCACTAAACAATCGTGTTTACTATTAAAAAAAATGTATTGTAACTATTAAAACGAAACAAGAAATATAGGATAAACGAGGAAAATGTTGCACGTATGAATGTTGAGGAGGCGAAAGAAGCATGTCAGGAAATAACAGTTAGGCGGTCCATTATTTTTGGCTATCCCTTTGGAGACGGCGTGATGGTTAGTTAATTAGGTCGCTTTATAGCTACACGGTATGCGATTTAATTAATGAACAATCATACTGCCATTTTTGTGCCGTTATTACCGCGAACGAATTTTCCATAAATTGGGCCGAACTCAAAGAATGCGTCCTCGCTTTGCTTTCACAACTCTGATATTTGGATTCGCCAACAGGATACATAGAAACTCCAGGGTCGCTTTTCGTATAAAGACATACTATATATCTGTATATACAGGATGTCCCAAAATGAAAGCAAGATTTGAATTTGCCACTTTTGGGCAGTAAATTGTTGGCAACACTGAAAAAAAAAACAATTTGGTAGCTGACAGATTAGATTATTACTTTTTTTCTTTTCTTTTTAAGAGAAGCTTTCCGGACGTTGAGCGCCCTTGAAGTGAATCTCTCACAAAAATGGCACTATATAAATTATCATCATCATCATAGGGTTAGTAAAATGGAGCGTTACACGATACAACAACGTGTTCTCATTATTGAACAATATCTAAAAAATAATAAAAGTTTGGCGGCCGCAGTTCGAAAATTTCATACAAAATATGGTCGGAATAATGTTTTAGCTTCGTCAACTGTGAAGAGATTAATTGAAAAATCCAGGGAGACTGAATCAGGTGGTGACGCTAAACACACTGGTCGTTTAAAAACAAGCCAAAAACAAGCTTTTTTGAAAATGAGACTGGTCAAGCAGTGAATATTACTGGTGCTCGATATCGCGATGTGTTATCAACACAGTTCTTTCTACCGAAATTGGATGATATTGATGTGGCTAATATGTGGTTTCAACAAGATTGTGCCACATGCCATACAGCCCGTGAAACAATTCAATTAATCAATCAACAATTCAAATCTTGCTTTAATTTTGGGACACCCTATATTATACAATATTTTTTACAAACATAATAATATTCTTCAGTAATTATTACGAAACGTCTGTTTTTTGGAAGTTTGATGGAATGACAAGTTTCCTCTTGCCAAAACATTATCAAATGCATTTTATAATGCCTTAGTAAGACGAAACATGGCATTTCTAAAAACATAATATATAAAACAAATAGAATACATACTAATTCATTCGTATCAATTATTAAATATAGATTTTTTGCATTGAAGATATAATAAATAATTATTCAAGCTTCATTTTTGTTTTCTTTTGATTTTTCCTTTCTTTATCGATGTACAAATGAAAACCGTTATACTATACTTTATTTTTTAACGGGATTTTTATTTTATTTCAATTCAATATTTTATTTTTCTTCTTTCTCTTGGCCTCTTCCTTTTACTCGAGTTGACTTTTTTGAAGTCAATTAATTTGTAATAAAATTTTCTATTTGAATTAAGGTGTTCCCCCCCTTTCAAAAACTGGACAATGCACATTTTTTCATATCCAAAATATAAAACTAACTAACTAACTTACCATCACGCCGTCTCCCCGAAGGGGTAGTCAGAAAGAATGGACTGCCACACTTTTTTTTCCTGACATATATATCTCTCGCTTCCTCGACATTCATACATCGTGTCATGCACGCGCGTCGATTTCTCTGACTCCTCACATGGCCGACATTCAATATTTGATTTATTTGATCGTGTCACGTTTTCCTCGGTCTTCCTCTATTTCTGGTTCCATTTACATCGTTAACATAGAATTTTTTTACCATTTTTTCTTCATTTATTCTTTCCATATGTCCAAACCATCTTAATGATCCTTTCATTATTTTGTTCATAACACCATCATTCGCACCACATTCACTTCTTACATTTTCATTCGATACTCCTGAGTATCCACACATTCGTCTAAGAGATCTCATTTCTACTGCATTTATTCTTCTTTCATCCTTCTTTTACCAGTTGCATGCTTCGCTTCCATACATAAGGGTCGGTAGAAGAACACCATAAAACTATAATTGGAAAATTCAGACGAATCGCTAGTTTGAAGCATTTCGAACAAGAATTGAATAACAGTCATCTTCATTTTATCCTAGTTTATACCTTGTTCAGCGATAGTGTCTGTAGTACCAACGAAAATTTACATATTAATAACGAAGACAACTTTGTATTGTAGTTGCAAGAAATATATCAGTTTGGGTTAACTTGTCGCTAAGTTTTTTGCTTTAATTGATCCGTGGACGTCGTGTCAGACTGTCCAGTTAATTCGTTGCACCGCTATATTTGTTTTATGAAAACGGCCCCTAACAACAGCCTTTTCCTCTGTTTGGCCCCAAGGCCGCCGATGGTAATCCGTTGGTATTTTTTTGTTGTTCGTAATTCATTTGTTCGCGTGCCTTTATCTTTGCCAGTCGATCGGGTGTCGGGGTGACTGGTCGTGTATTATTTGTTATTTAGGACTTAGACTAAATTTTATATTTCAATGACCCCGACCTTCCCAATTGAATGGACGCCTTTATGTATATGGTGCTCCTAAATTAGCCATATTAATGTTCCATCTTATTGTATGATACATTTGTAGTGATTTTTTATTTCTTTTATGTTATATTTAACCCATCTTTCATATTTTTAAATGCAATATCCATCTAAATTCAAGCGTGTCCATGCAAATTATTTATTGTTTCTTAAAACTACATATTAAATATTAATAAAATTATTTAATGTTTTAATTTTGAAACACCGTTATTAAACGCATCTAATTTTTTTTTTTTTAGAGATTGTCGTGACAGCTGTTTTACCAACCCATGTTGGCATCATCAGGTGTTAAAAAACTCTGGTTTGGTTCACTCGATGATGTCAATATTGGTTGACGGAACAGCTGTCGCGATAATCGCACAAAAAGTAATAGATGCCTATTGGTGGCGATTAGGTTCGCAACCCATCACACCGCGTCTCCCGCGGGGCGAAAAGAGAAGGATGGAGTGCCGCATCAGTAAAAGTGTGACAGTCCATTCTTTCTGCCTACCCTTTCGGGGAGACGGCGTGATGGTTAGTTAGTTAGTTATGTAATCGAAACGTATAATAACAGTGTTTCAAAATTAAACCGTTTAATAATGTTGAAATATCATAGTGTTTCGGGCAAAACAATTATTAATGAAAATGTCTGTTTCTAGAAGCCTCTACATGTTTTAAATGGGAATGTCATGTTTTGCCTCCTTAGGGCAATATGAAATGTTGACAACATTGTTTGATAATGCCTGACTAACATTTGATAATGCCATGTTTTTCTAGGTCTTTTTTCGTGTTCTGTTCACATCGTTGACGACTATTTTCCTATTATTTACTTTTTTGTTTGTTTATTCTTTCCATGTGTCCAAACAATCTTAATGAACCTTTCATAATTTTGCTCTCATTCTCTTTTATTTAAACTTGAGTAAAATGGTCATTTGCATGACCAAATCAACGAAAAATATTTGGGGATTCATGTCATAGATTATATATAATATTTAGGTATCATTAATTTTTTCGTAATATTAATAATCTAATAATACCTTGTATTCTGAAATACGAATAGGTCTGCGTAGTTGATACGAATGAAAAGTCTGTTTTCTAGAACAAACAAACAAACAAACCATCACGCCGTTTTCCCGCAGGGGTAGGCAGAGAGAATGGACCGCCACACTACTCTCTAGCTTCCTCCACATTCATACAACGAGTCATACACGCACGTCGATTCCTCCGACTTCTAACATGACCAACCTTTAAAATTTGAATAATTTGGTCATGCCATGTTTTTCTCGGTCTGTCTCGACTCCGTACCCCATTTACATCATTAACGTATACTTTCTAAACCATTCTTTCTCCATCCATGCGTTCCATATTTCCGAACCAACACAGCGATTCTTTCATAATTTTGTTCATAATACCTTCTTCCGCTCTATACGAGTATTCCTTTCTTATATCAGCATTTGAGATTCTGTCGTATATCTTTCTACCACACATACGTCTTAGGGACCTCATTTTTACCGCATTTATTCTGCTTTCATCCTTCTTCTGCCAGTTCCATGCTTCGCTTCTATACATTAGTGATGGGACCAGAACTCCATTGTGAACGGCCGTTTATGCTTTCATTGATAAATTCTTGTTTCCAATAACTATTCTTAAAGCTCCATTCACTTTGTTACCCGCACCAACCCTTCTTTCGACGTTTTCTAGAAGTTTTATTATATTTTATGTGAATGACATGTTTCGGGCATTATCAAATGTTGATAATGCCTTAGACAGGCGAATATTACGCATACGTTTTTATTTATATTAATTATTTAATATGAAGTTTAACATCCTTGTTCAAGAAACAATAAATAGGTTTGCGTAGGTTTATATACCTGTAATTTGTAATATTTTTCGTTTGTTCTGTTGCAAGTTTATTACGCATAATATGTACAATGTTATTATTTTCCACTCCTTGAATTTATCTCAGTTTCAATTTTTATTAACTGCAATATGTTTATCATAGTCAACTTGCGGTAATTTACGATATTGCTTCTTCGTTATGTACTTATATATTTAATTTACATTCCCGACGATCTTTAATAGAATTTCCATATGCATACTCACTCGTGTGTAAACATGATTTTATAAATATTTACTTTATGTAATATAATCTTATTTATGGTATATATTTTTTTGCATTGAGGAATGGCGTGTGTGGCCCGAACATGTTTGTGAAATGTGCAAAAAAGTGTTTGGAAGATACAGTGTTTTCGAAAAATTATTAATATGTGAATCCACAACACAAAGTGATGGCTACGTATTTTTATTTGGTTTATTTTACATATTTTAATTGTTCTTAGTCAGTGTAATAATAATATGGGAAAATGTATTTTATGGATTTAATGTGTTTTATGGATTTAATAATTTTTAAGATCATCAATATTATAATTTGTTCATTGATTTATTCTTGGAAAAGCTACTTAGGGTAAGACAAATAATAATAATGATACTTTTTTTTCCTTTATTGGTTTCAATTAAAATATTTGATCCTTGCAGGTGTTTATCTCTAGGATAATATTCTAGTTAATATAAAATTTCTTTATTTATTATGTATTTAAACTGACCGGAGAGTGGCTTTCTTTTTCCTAATTTCGACATGGTATATTTGGGATTAATCAATAATAAAATAATATTTAAAAAACACTCCTGCAAAACAAGTATTTTTCAAATCACCGAGTACCTATATGAGCAGCCAAACGCGTGCGCTCCGCCTCGCGTCTCGGAACACACTGATCCGGCAACCAATCAGATTCAAATAAAGACCACCATACTAACACATAGCTTCCTAATGTCAAACCATCTCTAATGCGTTCCTGGTATTATGTTGTATTTTATAATATTTTACCTGTACTCAATAGATGCCTTAAACATTTTGCTGTTTGTAATGTCTTTTGAGTTGATATACTGATTTGATTGATAGGCAATAGCTCTTCGGTTTGTGAATCAATAATAATGCATGTTTATAGATAAAAGTTGTGTTTTTTTTATAAATATTATATGTACTTGTATTAAAATAAGCATGTAACAAGTGGTAGTTTTATGTTAGCACGTGGATATACAGGGACTTTAATGCACAGTAGATAATTTAGTTATCTCTGTTATGGTATCGGTTATCGAATATGGCAGTGAAACTATCGATTCGTTGGGTTTTTGTGTACTTTAGATGTATATCTCTAACGCTGTTTTGTCGATATTATTTCCATCTGTTCCCGTCTCGGCACGGCTATCTAAGGCGGTCACAGGCCGAAGTTGAAATCATTTTACGTGACCCCGTTACCTATACCAATACATTGCAGCGGCCTTATAAATAGTCGGGTTATTCATTTGATACTTGTGCAATCGTTATAATAAATCTTAAGTTACAAGACGGCAGTACATAATTGAGTTCTAGTGCCAACACTTATGTACAGAAGAGAAGCTTGGAGCTGGCAAAAGATGAATAAAAGCAATGCCGTAGAAATGAGATCACTGACCACGTATGGGGGAAAAAACGATATTTGATAGAATACCGAACGAAGACTTAAGAAAGAAATGTAAGCCAGATTAATATATCATAAGTAAAATAAAAAAATGGATCATTGAGATGGTTTGAACGTATGGAAGGAATTTATGAGAGAAGAATGATTAATGAATGTAGAAAAATAAGCCATTAAAGACCGAGGAACGGATGACATGAACAAATTAATAAATTATTAAAAGACGGCTATATAGCCGAAAGTCGGAAAAATCGTCAAGCGTGCATGTTACGATGTATGGATGTAGAAGAAACTCGAGAGGTATGGTATATCAGGACAAAGCAATATGGTGGTCCATCCCCTCTGCATACCCCTTCGGAGAAACGGCGTGATGGTTAGTTAGATACTGAATTATGTTTCAAGAGATGAAACATTGACTGTGGAATTCAATAATATTTACAATTGAGTTTCTCTTCTATATTCACCATCGATTTGTGTTTTGTATTCTATTCAACCATTATGTTTGCTTGGATAATGTCACATGTCCAGCTAACTGAGACGTATACCAATGTTTTCATCATCGCTTATGTTTTGATCAAATAGTGTGTAAAACTTCATATTAAATAATTAATACGAATGAAAACGGCTGTTTTCTAGAAGTTTTTAAGAATGATATGTTTCACCTAGCTCAATCAATCAAATCAGTTTATTTCATCAATAGACATCACGAAATTTTTAAGGCATCTATTGAGAACAGGTAAAATAATATATTGTGTATTGTGTACTGCCAGAAACGCATGAGAGATGGTTCGACATTAGGAAGACAAGATACTCTCCAGAATTAAAAGTATTTGCCTTCTTAACGTACTTTCACTAATATGAAAGACTTCGATCTCCGAGGAGACCGCGTTCAGCAGATTAATTGCTCTTCCCACCGGTGTCACCAGAGGCAGGTTGGTTCTGGCGGCCGGTAGGTAAAACAGTCTATACTGTCGCTGTCGGTAAATATATCAGGGACAAAATGGCGAACACCCTCCAGCACGGGCGAGTTCTCGAAATATCCCCTGAGTAATCTAAACAAATGGGTTATGGGATGCCCATATCTTCAAAGCTGTAAAGAATTGGTTCCTAGCATTCCCAAAATAAATGCCGTGTGCCACGGATAGCTACAATACTCACATTAAAAATCATTTTTAATGCTTTAGCTAGGCCAAATATTTCATTTCCATCAAATATATAATCTACTTCTGGAAAATAGACGTGAAGAATCGAAGAAATCGACGTGCGTGCTTGATACGTCGTAAGAATCTTGAGGAATAGAGAGAACTTTGTCAGGAAAGAACAGTGTTGCGGTCCATTTTTTCTGCCTTCCCAAAGGTAGTATACAATGAAGCCAGATAATTAAAATAGATTATAGGTATATGGTTGAATACGTTGTTATGTAGTATCTTATAGTTCCTGATTGCGGATATTATGATTTATGTATGAACCTAGAGTAATATTGCGCTTGATAACCTACTTCGCAGCCGTAATAAATTCAATACAATTATGAAATTACTTTAACATTGTACGGAGTACGCGTATTCTAACAATTTGCGCTATTTGTTATTAAAAAAAAACATTATTATGTATTGCGGGCTGGAAGTGGGTTGCGAGGCGCTAATATGGCTATTAATCGACTTATTATTTACGAAAATAATGTTATTTGTGTATTAATGCCTCTATGTTGTTGACGTTAATATGAGTTGAATATAACAACATAATATTTAACATTATATCATATGTGAATATATCGACGAATGCTGCGTATATCCTGGATGGCAAGAAGAACAAACCAGTCAATCATTGACCAGCAGGGCAAGACTCTCGCGGATGTGCTCTCAGAGAGTGTTAAAATATTTTGGACACATAGCCCGGAGAGATCAGGACAACCTTGAAAAGCTTATCATCATGGGCAAAGTAGAGGTAAAGCGACCATAAGTCGCTTGGTCCGAACAAATCAGGGAGTTGACTGGTCTCTCATTAGCTGCAGCCTGGAGACTGACGGGTGACAGGAGTGCATGGCATGCCATGGTCATTGGTTTACAGGATGGACACGACCCTCAATCATGAAGAATAAGACTGAAGAGAAGAAAGATCATATGTGAATTGTAACTAACTAACCGTCACGCCTGAAATATAGTTTTCGACTGTAGTTGCATTGTTCGATATATTATGTGTACCACAACACATCTTCCTTTGCACGAGCCTTTGTATATTTTGAAAAATTACCGCGCGACAAATTCATATTTCTTAGATTATGCTTAAAAGTAATCAGCACTGCTGTCTCTCCGAAGGGTTAGGCTGAAATAATGGATCGCCACACTGTTTTTCCCTGACGTATTTCTCTCGTTTACTCAACTTTCATACATCGTATTATGCACGCACGCACGCGTGAATGGCAGAGGATGTATAGATAAAAATTTTGCACTTCGTACATCGAGAGAAAAATAGTGTGGCGATCCATTATTCTACCTACGTAGAATGTAGAACGCATTACATCTCCCAACATGAAGAACCAACCTGCCTCTGGTGATGCCGGTGGGGAGAGAAATCAAACTGCTAAACATAATTACTTCAGAGATCGACGTTTTTCAAATTAATGAAAGTACGTTCAGAAGACGTTGCTCTTGACTTTAGAGAGTATCTTGTATACCCAAAGGCGAACCATCTCTCATGCGTTCCTGGTATTATATTTTTACAGATATTTAACTTTTCTCAAAAGATGCCCCAAACTTAAATTTTTGTTTTTAACATCTTTGAGAAATAAATTGATTTGATTTGATTTGATTTAAATCAAAAATATTAAAATCATTTATGTCGTGTATCACATGTTAGAAATATTTTAATGTTTGTGTACTATTTATAGAGGGAAATATTTGAAAGCACGAACATTCTCTAATTTACAACTTAAAGTCTTATAATTTGTAGTCGGCAATACATTGTGTTTTGTTCACACACTTCTCGATAATGACGGCGACAAAAATTTCTAAACGTATTGAAGTGAATATATTTTGATATCCTTATATGGCATGATAAGGTCGCGTGAGTCAAGCCAGGGTTGGGTCCGGTGCTCGCCCACCCTGGGGGTTCCGTATCAGATAAAAATGTAAATCGGGGAAGGTAATATGTGTAGACTAGTGATGTAGTAATCGAGTAGTTTAAATTATCGATTATATATTTTGTTCTTATTTGTAGATTTGTTCAGACAGGATATTAATGTTAGTGCTGTGATAATGACGCACAGCTTTCTTTCCACTTTTTTGGTGATCGTCGTGATCGTCGTGGTCGACGGCCTTCTGGAGTCTTGTGCATCATGACCTTGGGAATCCTCGCCGATCCACCCTCTCAACGTGGTCTCCCCAGAATCATATTTTCTTCTTACTCCATCTCAAAGTTGACCTTCGTGGGAGAGTGGTAAGAGCTCTGATTGCCATACCGGTCCCGTGTACGATTCCCGGCAATGGCAGTGTGATTGTCAAATTGTCTTTGGTCTTTTGTAGAATTCACGTGACATTAAAATTGCGATTGGTTCAAGCGACCTGTTGTGCCTTTACAAAAAAAAATGTAATGTTTTTAATTCTGCTGTTCTAACGAGATGTTTCGTTCTGACAGTGACTGCTCTTGCTTCGATTCCGTATGTCATGCTTCAATTCTGATGCATCTCTGTAGATCCTTACTACTTTCCACAAGCACATGCCTATTGTCCGAAACATACACTTGTTAAAAAAATAAGGATTGTATTTTTTTCTTTCTATAATTATTGTGTGTGTGTAATTATTTTCACCGGGATGCATACGTATGTGTGTTAAATAATAATGATAAAATAACATACGAATTTCGATAATTTTTCATTTAGACATGGAAAATATATTTTTTTAAATGGCTATCGATTTTATGTCCAATCGAATAAAGTAAACAGAAATATTTTTCGATTATTTAACAGATCGAATCGATTCGATTCCCTCCACCGACAATTCCCCATCATTATTGTAGACTTACTTCCCGCGATACACGAACGCCTTCTTGTTAACTCGAGCAGATTAATTGCCCGATTAAATATTTGTCCAATAAGACGGAAAAATGATTCTTATGGAACTTTCGCTTTATTTGTTGCCCACTTTAAAGATTTTTTGCTATATTTTAACCATTTTTTTTGCATGGTGGTATTATAATTAAAGTTGTTTGAGCATTTACTTATTTTCTGGGATATGTTTCCACTTGGTACACTATGAATTCAATAGTTTGTATTTATTTTATTTATTGATCATTTGCCAAGTTCATCATCAGCCGTCTGTCATCCACTGCTGAACGTAGACCTCTCCCAAAGCACGTCACCGTGCTCTATCCATTCCCGCTCCCATCCCATCCATGTCCAGCAATCATTTTCAGATCGTCGTCCAGCAAGTCCAATGTTTTTTTTTTTTTTTTTAAACTATAAAATTCAATTCGATTTTTATCAAATCAAATCAAATCAGTTTATTAAATTAATAGACATTACAAACAGGAAAATGTTTAAGGCATCTATTAAGTACAGGTAAAATATCATAAAAAGATTACAACAAAGTTTACATGGTTTTAATACCTTCCAACTGGGGTAATCCGTTCTAGGGACTAAATATTTGGACTAACTTTATAATTTGGAATCGTGTTTGTGTTATAAATTATTCCGATGTCTGAATTATAACTAACTAACTAACCATCACGCCGTCTCCCCGAAGGGGGTAGGCAGAAAAAATGGACTGTCACACTTTTCTTTCCTGACATATTCCTCAACATTCATACATCGTGTAATGCACGCGCGTCGATTTCTCTGACTCCTGACGTGGCCGACATTCAATATTTGTTCATTTGATCGTGCCACGTTTTCCTCGGTCTTGCTCGATTTCCAGTTCCATTTATATCGTTAACATATACTTTTTTTTACCATTTTTTCTTCATTTATTCTTTCCATGTGTCCAAACCATCTTAATGATCCTTTCATTATTTTGTTCATAACAACTTCATTCGCACCGCATTCACTTCTTATATTATATTTTCATTCGACACTATCATACACAGAGTTTCTACACATTCGTCTAAGAGATCTCATTTCTACTGCATTTATTCTACTTTCATCCTTCTTTTGCCATGTTTACAACATACATTTTTTTTAAATATCTATTATAGAAAAAAATACGTTTGTGATTGTTTGTTTATATGCTTCATAAAGTGATAATAAAGTTTTATAATTATAATAATTAATAAGAACTTCTCATTCTTATTTAATCTTCTAATTTAAAACAGAGAACGATGTACGACAGAATCTCAAATGCTGATATAAGAAAGGAATGTAGAGCGGAAGAAGGTATTATGAACAAAATTATGAAAGGATCGCTGCGTTGGTTCGGACATATGGAACGCATCGATGGAGAAAGAATGGTAAAGAAAGAATACGTTAATGGTGTAAATGGGGTACGGAGTCGAGGCAGACCGAGGAAAACATGACATGACCAAATTAATAAAATTTTAAAGGTTGGTCATGTGGAGGAAGCTAGAGAGGTTTGTCAGGCTAGAGTAGTGTGGCGGTCCATTCTCTCTGCCTACCCCTGCGGGGAAACTGCGTGATGGTTTGTTGTTGTTGTTGTTGTAACAACAGTTTATAATGTTAAAGTATCATAGTGTTTCGGACAAAACATTGGACTATTTTATATATCTACTCGTATTATAAAATCTAATATAAAACATTATTTTTTCCCTTCAGTTTATTTTTCTCTCCGAGTGATTTAATTCATAAAAAATCGTAATTATAATTCAAATGGAATTTCTGGTGTGGTGTTCTAGTTATACGCCTTAAGTTTAGTACATTCTTAAAAATAGTACATTCTTAATTTGGTAAACAATCGATAGCACTTGGCGTTTCGGATTGCGGAAACCGTACCGCAATATCCTGCCAAATAATGTTTGTTTTGTTTTATTATTTTTCCAGAATACGATAATCGCTTTAATAATCAATATTTGTACATTCTGATTTAGTTGTAAATATTATGTATAATATATTATTAATTAACACACCAAGTAATTGATTATTAAACGAATGAGCCATGAATATAAAATACATAATTATAACGCTGATCATACACGAGTAAGGAAACTTTCTCTAGTGCATAGGTTCCCAAGCTTTTGTCGACAACGGCTCCCTTTAAAAAAAATGACAACGTTCCCTCTCCAATAATAAATAGTACCAATCAAATGTAAAAATACGGTTTTACATTATCTATATCTGTTTATAATCACAAAAAACTAACTAACTAACCATCACGCCGTCTCCCCGAAGGGGTAGGCAGAAAGAATGGACTGCCACACCTTTCTTTCTGACATATTTCTCTCGCTTCCTCAACATTCATACATCGCGTCATGCACGCGCGTCGATTTCTCTGACTCCTCACATGGCCGACATTCAATATTTGATTTATTTGATCGTGCCACGTTTTCCTCGGTCTTCCTCTATTTCTGGTTCCATTTACATCATTAACATATAATTTTTTTACCATTCTTTCTTCATTCATTCTTTCCATATGTCCAAACCATCTTAATGATCCTTTCATTATTTTGTTCATGACACCATCATTCACACCGCATTCACTTCTTATATTTTCATTCGACACTCTATCATACACAGAATATCCACACATTCGTCTAAGAGATCTCATTTCTACTGCATTTATTCTACTTTCATCCTTCCTTTGCCAGTTCCATGCTTCGCTTCCATACATAAGGGTCGTATAATCACAAAGTAGGATAAATACCGTTGAAATGAGATCACTGAGAAGAATGTGCGAGAAAACGATATATGATGGAATAACAACGAAATTATTACGACCTTCGTGGCCGAGTGGTAAGTGTCATTCTCCCGATGACTGCCAACCCGAAGGTTCCGGGTTCGATTCCCGGCGAGAGCAGTGTGATTGTCACACTGTCATTGGTTTGGTGTAGGATTCACGTGACAATAAAATGGCATTAGATTAGCTATCTATTACATGTGACGAGAATCACTATGATAGCTATAGCTATAATACCATTTACATCGATTTGGCTCATGCTGTCATGATGTAAAGAGCGATTCAACAAAATAATAATAATAATTTTAAAAATAAGGAAGAAATGTAAGGCAGATGATTGCACCTCTAAGATGGTTTGGACATATGGAACGTTCGAAGTCGGAAAAATCGACGAGCGTGCATGTTATGATGTATGAATGTAGATGAATCTCGAGAGGTATGTCAGGACAGAATATTATGGCGGTCCATCCTATTAGTCTACCCCTCCGGGGAAACGGCGTGATGGTTAGTAAGTTTAGTTTAGTCCTTTGTTTTGGCCGAAACACTATGATTCCTAAACATTTTAAACTGTTAAATTTAATAACTTTGTGTTATGTATCACAATTGTACTTTATTTTAGGCGACACCTGTTTTGTCAACCTACGTTGACGTCATCAGATATTATATAAAAAAAACTTGATTTTTCGAACCTGTATGTGTATTTGTTCCTATGTCAATTTAAATAATTTCTTTGATATAATATTGAAGTTCTTGCTGGAGTTGAGTTAGGTACCTAAATATTTTAATTAAAAGAACGGTTAGTTACTATTTATAGGAGAAAATATTAAAAAAATAATAATAATAAAAACTGTAATTAGAACGACCAATTTCACATAATATCGATGAAACATAATAAATTAAAGACGATAAACAATATAATAGGAGCATAATAACTTAAAGAAGATAAACAATATAAAAGTTAATGGCGGTAGCCTTTCACATTGCGTTAAAAAGATCTTCTGCTTAATGCTTAAAATACAAACTTCATAGATGGCGTTAGTGTGTAGATTGAAAAACTACCATGTAAAAAGTGGTGTTAAAGATTAACACATATACAATTTTTTTTTTAAAAAAATTGTCAGACATGGTGGTAATAAGAAAAAATGTGGAATAGGGAATGTTGTATGACATAAGCGTGCGCTTAACCCAACCAATGACAGGTCATAAGTCCTGTAAACACCTCGATCAACCATATTCTGTTTCCAGTTTGCATCTTCGTCTCTATTGAGATACAATTAATTCTTGAATATAAAAGGAAGTACAATAGATTACATTAAAAAGAAAGGTGACAAAAGTTGAAGGTATTATTATTATTTTTTAGCTAGATTGTTTAGGGGAAAAGTTTTTAATGTACTATATACTAATGGGAAATAAGCTGGAATTTGGTTTGATTCCGTTTTGATACGTCTTCGGGAGAACGACATAAACTGTTTTTCAAAAAATGAAATATTATTTTGTTGGCGATATTATTTAACGCATTTTTAACCTATTTCATAACTCACAATGAAAAATTTATATTCATAAATGTTTTTTTTTTTAAATATATTTCTGAGTGAGAGTTTATTTTAAATAAATAAATTAGAATATTTTTGAGAATACAATACCTAAAAAATCCCTTTTCTTCCATTTCGTAATTTCTTTTAGATTCTATTTTCAAAAAAGAGCCGTTTTATATTGGAGGATGTATTGAGAAACGATGCTCGACTCAATATGCAATTTTGTTCAAAGTCGCTTTAAATAAGATACCTCCGTCGTTCATTCGAAATTGGAATTTATCCTTCCGTCTCAAACTTCCTGATTAGTGTCGACACCTCGCCAGGCGCCCTGCCCCGTCGGGAGTAATCTAGGGGTTGCTTTCAGAATATTCCCGTAAACTAGAGCCCGTCAGATGCAAATCCCGCGGATCGAGTCTGCATGTACGAGTATGATACACCCCACATTTCGCTTTTGGAATTGACTATCGATTAGGTTATTCCGTTGTTGAGCAATCGTTCCAATTCTAAAATAGACTTTTGTTTTGCGTAATATCGCCTCGTGTCTCCTTTATACATGTATATGGTACGTTGAAATGTTAACATGACCTGTATATATTGTAACATTTTGCAAGAAAACTGATGATTATATTCTAAATTTTTTAAATATATTTTATTGTCAGCAGTAACAATTGATATTAACTTTCAAATATATAGGTCGTGGATTCTGTTCTTAGCGCGAAATATTGACATTGAAAAGATATTTTTAGGGAATTATACAAAAAATACATAATGGTTATAATTAATTTACTGTTTAAAGAAAACTTCATGATTATTGAGGATATCTTCGTGAAAAGTCATTTTTAGTATTTTTTATCATAACGTAGTAATAATTTGAAAGGATAATTAACCATAGTTAAAAAATATAAGAATAAAAATAACAACACATTTTGTGTTATTATATTTCAAAATATGTTATATAAAACAGGGTGTTTAAAAAAGTTTCATTTTTCTACTAAATTAACACGAATTATTATTTTTCTCAGGCTTACACCTCGTTTATGTCGTTCTCCCGATGATGAAGGCCTTCGAAACATGTCGAGAAAAATTAACTCAAAATTGGAAAAAAAACAGTGTTATAATTCATAAAAAATCGTCATTATGGAATTCCACAGTGTTAACGCCTTAAGTTTATCTAAAACTAAATTAACAATATAATTCCATAGTATTAACGCGCTCAACTTATATTTTTAACGGATTGGATTATTTTGGGTTCTCACTGTGACTCATAAAATATAATAAAACATCTATACAACGTACGTTTTTTTTCTCCATATTTATTCCAATTAAAATCTATGTAATCCGTATTTTAAAATCGTTTTTTTCCTTGTTGTGAGGATAATGGGTATTTTTTGTATTAATTTGACATCATTTGTTGTAGCGGGAAATTAAATTATTGTTTAAGATTTTTTCCTTTTAATGTGATTTAAAAGGAAAAATTCAATTCGGTGAATTGATTCAGCTAACGATGCTCTATTTTTGACGAAATGTAATTTGCGGTGAGTTGATTGGTTTCTATTTCCAAGGGACGTGGTCGTATCCGACAACAAGCCGTGTTTACTGCCGTGCGAGTGTTTACGGAGCTCATAACTCGATTTGCAGAGAATTCAAAAACGATTTATGTTTTTAAATTTTGTTTTGGACATTTTTTTCATATTTTTTGTTTTGTTTTTCCATTCCTTACGCAATTGTTGTGAAAATGATTAATTTGTTTTATATAAACAGTTATTAAATCCTTGTGCCGACCCTTATGTATGGAAGTGAAGCATGGAACTGGCAAAAGAAGGATGAAAGTAGAATAAATGCAGTAGAAATGAGATCTCTAAGACGAATGTGTGGCAAATCTGTTTATGATAGAGTGACAAATGCAAGTATAAGAAGTGAATGTGGTGCGAATGAAAGTGTTTTGAACAAAATAAGGAAAGGGTCATTAAGATGGTTTGGACACATGGAAAGAATGAGTGAAGACAGAATGGTAAAGAAGGTATATGTAAACGGCGTGAACGGAGCTAGAAATAGAGGAAGGCCGAGGAAAACGTGGCACGATCAAATCAATCAAATATTGAATGTCGGTCACGTGAGGAGTCGGAAAAATCGACGTGCGTGCATGACAAGATGTATGAATGTAGAGGAATCGAGAGACGTACGAGTATGTCAGGACAGAACAGTGTGGCGTTCCATTCTTTCTGCCTACCCCTCCGGGGAGACGGCGTGATGGTAAGTTAGTTTGTTAGTTAGTTATTAAATCGGCATAATTATAATTCTTAGTGGAAAACATTTTTTTTAAATGTATTTTTGTGTAGATTTTCACGGTTGGCAGTAATGTTTTTTTGTGATTTTGGGTAAAACCGTGTGATTTCTCCTTCTCGACCGACGCGACGTTTCGGAGATCGTTGCAGTCTCCATCTTCAGGGTAATGTGGTGGTGGTAATGAAGATGGAGACTGCAACGATCTGCGAAACGTCGGACGATAAGGAGAAATCACACGGTTTTACCCGAAAACACAAAACATATTAATGTATTTTAGTTGTGTGATGACAAAATGGTCATCCACAAGAAAATGGTAAGAGCTGCATTTAACCGGACGAGGCAAAACAATCAAGTGGAATGAAACTAAACCTTTTTCTTCTTCCTTGTTGTAGACCTCTGTGGTCTGTTCTCCAGAGTGTTGCTCCTCCTGTGAGGTAGACTCCCAGCTGTCCTTCCATCTTTTAGGAGGTCTTCCACGAGGACGAGTCTCATGAGGCTGATTATGCAAAGCAATATAGGGGATTCTGGTGGTGTCCATTCTTTGAACATGCCCGTACCAGTCCCTTTTAATGAAGCTAAATGATAACTAACTAACTAACTAACCATCACGCCATCTCGCCGAAGGGGTAGGCAGAAAGAATGGACTGCCACACTTTTCTTTCCTGACATATTTCTCTCGCTTCCTCAACATTCATCCATCGTGTCATGCACCCGCGTCGATTTCTCAGACTCCTCACATGGCCGACATTCAATATTTTATTTATTTGATCGTGCCACGTTTTCCTCGGTCTTCCTCTATTTCTGGTTCCATTTACATCATTAACATATAATTTTTTTACCATTCTTTCTTCATTCATTCTTTCCATATGTCCAAACCATCTTAATGGTCTTTTCATTATTTTGTTCATGACACCATCATTCGTACCGCATTCACTTCTTATATTTTCATTCGACACTCTATCATACACCGAGTATCAACACATTATTGATTATTGTAAAAAAACATTTTTATTAAAAAAATATTTTCTTTAAATTATCCGAGGTGTAAGAATCAAATTCCGGACACTCGTCGAAGACGCAGTAAGTTTTATTTCTTTCGTAATCTCATACGTATAGCTTATTACTTGAATACGTTTAGGTACACGCAAATAAGAAGTATATTGCACGTAATATCCGATATTTATTGCCTTTGGCGTTGTATTTTTTTTTCTTTATCGCAGCCGATTGGGAAAGACATAAACATTTTCATGAATTCGCAACGTAAACGCGGCAGATCCATACGATTCGTCGGAGCCGCACTCACACGCCGGCGGTGGTTTATTTATGTCGCACACGAAAAAAAGGAAGGCATCCCAAATACATGGCACACGCTGATGGAGGTGTTAGTGTTACAGATTTCCCGGAACCCCTGTCTCTTTCTTGGAAAGCGTTTGAATGTTACCCCCAGTGGAGGTTCTGAATATTTTGTTTTGTTTTACTATCCGTTAATACAATTACAATTTGGTTTATAATCGAAATCAAATTAAAACATATCCTATATGTATGTTGCGTATTAATTTATACACTCATCATCATCAGTCTGTATCCATCCACTCCTGGACGTAGGCTTCCATGTCTGTCGTTCCTGGGCAACACACACACGTCATACCGGCGCGGCGGTCTCTTTAATGTAGTCCTTCCAATGGAGTTGGGGACGTTCTGGGTTTTGGTATCATTCTCCGTGGTGCATAGGGCCTCAAGGAACCTTCTCCACCCGACTCGCATGCCTGATGCCTAACATCATCCCAAGTGAGGCCTGCTGCCTTAACCTCGTCCTGCAGGGCTCTTCTCCAGGTGGCTCTAGGTCTGCCTCGTTTTCTCTTTCCCTCCAAGAGGACCAGTCTAGTGTGCCCTGAGCGATGCAGGCTGTGTTTCGTCTCAGAGTGTGACCGATCCACTGCCATTTGCGTCTAGCGACATGTTCTCTAATTGGCTTTTCGCCTGCCATGGTCCAGAGAACGGCATTTGACACTGTTTGGGGCCAATAGATTTTGAATATTAAGTGAAGGCACCTATTTATGAACACCTGGAGTGTACCAATAACGTCCGCGATAGATTTTAAAGTCTCACATCCGTACAGCAGTACGCTTTTAACGCTACTGCTGAATACTGGGTTTTGGTATACTTTGTACTATTTGTGCCGTTTATTTTTACCACACATAGTATCGAATGTGCTGAAATAATGTTTAAGAAAACGTCCGTTTTCTAGAAATTTTATTTCATTTTATTGGAGTGGCATTTTTAGCTTTAATAGATTATTATATCTATGAAGCCTGTGTTCTGCCAGTTGGTACATATGGTCTTGAAACTGTAACATTGTCCAAACAAAGTACCGAGAAACTACGAATAACCCTAAGAGACAGAGTCAGAAACGATACGGTGAGAGAAAAAAACAAAAGTTATTGAAATCATCCACCGGGTGGCGACTCTAAAATGGTAATGGGCAGGTCACGTTGCCAGAAGCTCAGACAAAAAATGGACAATAAGAATGATGACTTGGAGATCGTGGACGGCAAGGAGAAGTGCAGGGCAACCGCATCTACGGTGGAAGGATGATCTGAACAGACATGTCGAAATAACCTGGATGCAGTCTGCACAAGACAGAGTGACATGGAGACGAATAGAGGAGGCAATTTAAAAAGTATAAATAGCTCTAAAAGTGAAAACATTAACACTTCTCCCATTATTTATTGTTTCTTGAACAACGATGTAAAACTACATTTCAAGTTATTAATACGATTGAAAATGCCAACGTAACTAACTAACCATCACGCCGTCTCCCCGAAGGGATAGCCATGGACTGCCACACTTTAACCGATGTGGCACTCCATCCTCCTCTTTTCGCCCCTGCGGGAGACGCGGTGTGATGGGTTGCGAACCTCATCGCCACCAAAAGGCATCTCCCACGCACACTTCGATTGTCTTACGTCCACAAAATAAATCTAAAACTAATAATTTAAAATACAATGATATAAAATAAAATAACAAAATAAAAATTGTATAACGCCAATGTACTCGTATATATTTGATAATGCCTTAGACAGGCGACCGTGTCATTCGCATAAAATATAATGAAACTACTAGAAAACAGACATTTTGACTACGAAATCAGAGAAGTGTGTCAGGATTGAATATTGTGGCGGTTCATTATCTCTGCCTCGATTTTCGCGGAAACGGCGTAATATTTGTTGTTGTTGTTGTTGTTGTGTGCACAAATTAGGGTTATCCCTATGAAACTAATTTGGAAAGTGGAAACCGGTGTGGAGACCATTCAAACTCCTGAACGTGATCGCTTCGGGGATCGATAGTTTTCATATTGATGAAACAACGTTCAAAAGGAAAATACTTCAAATATTGGAATCATTCAGCCTCATTAGCGTTTTCCTTGCTCACGTGTTACAATGTCGATGCATTCTACCAAATTAGCGACTTAAATGTCTTATACTCGTATTTGGTGGTTGTCAAACTTTTTGACAGGCACCAAATAACTTAAACATATATTTTTACTATAAATTAGAAAGTTTCAGTAACCCCGACGATGCTCCGGCGGGAAGGGAGACCGGTTGGTTCATTAAAACGAATACAGTGATGTAAAAACTATTTTTAAAAGTGTTTTTTAAATTATTTTAAATAATGCTACACCACAAATTAATGTTTTTTTACAAAAATTTAAAGAAAATTGAATTTGATTGTTTCTGGTATCTTATGGCGCATCACAACACGCCACAACATGTGAGTATAAGACTATAAAAAATAGTATCAAATATAAATATAAACCGTTATTTTTAAAAGTGGATTAAGTCCACTTCTTCTTCTTCCTCAGCCTATTCCTGTCCACTCCTTGACAAAGGCCTCCTCCATTCGTTTCCATGTCACTCTGTCCTGTGCAGACCACATCCAGGTTATTCCGACGTGTCTGTTCAGGTCATCCTTCCACCGTAGTTGCGGTCGCCCTGCACTTCTCCTTCCCGTCCACGGTCTCTAAGTCAGCTTCTTTGTTAATCTTCCTAAGTTATTAATAAATTATGAATTAGGTCCACTATTGGAAAAAAATAATTAATAGTAATTTTGTAAGGAATTTATGTACTCTTTTTATATTTATAATTATACATTCAATGGACCACGAATTCTATAAATTAATCAATAAAAAATCGTGTAAAACATAATTTTCCTCTTGCTTTTAATTTTTTATAATATATTATTATTGAAAGTAGAATAAGTCTAAATAACTAACATAAAAAAACGTTTATTATGTTTAACAGTTACAATAATCATTAAATAGTCCATTGTTTTGACCGAAACACTATGATACCTTAACATTTTAAACTGTTAAATTAAATAACTTTGTTTTTTGTATCACAATATTGTATTTTATTTTACGCGACAGCTGTTTCATCAACCTATGTTGACATTATCAGGTGTTACAATGTAACAATCTTATAACACCTGATGATGTCAACATAGGTTGATGAAACAGGTGTCCCATAAAATAAAATACAATTGTGATGTCTACAAAAAACAAAGTTATTTAATTTAACAGTTTACAATAATCATTATTCTAATACATTTTAAAGTTTAACAAAATTATAATGGTAAAATCATCATACAAGTTGTTTAACATTTACCAATATTTTTAAATACATTCAAACGCTGAAAGGCGGGCCACACTGTTTTAAACAAGCTCTCCACATCGGTCTCCACCGGCGGTTTAAAACTATGTAGACACTTGTTTGAAACCAAAATTCGTTTGACCTTCAACAAACTTTGCGGACGGACGCGCGTTTAAACACGCATTCCACGTGTGGAGAGCTTGTTTACAACATTGTGTGGACGCTACACCAACCGTGGGCTCCACAGCTCTCTACCAAGGTCACCCCTGTGGTGAGTTTGTTTCAAACAGTGTGGCATATCCACTTGCAAAAATAACGGCTCATATGGGATCATCTGTGTCGATGGACACTAAACAGAGTGAACGAGTATCTATATCTAACCTCGTTTTTGCTGTTTTCTATATATCGGTTTGAGCCCATTTTTTATTGTGAAGTTGGGTCACCAGATATTGTCAATTTGCAACAGTTTGTTTTTGTAATGCCTTTGTTGGTTAGATGAACGGCGCACACTGGAGCCGAATTAAGAATTGTCGGAATAAATTATTTTTGTGGTCTTTTAAATATGAAATAAATAAAACAATGTAAATAAATTGTTATAAAGTAATTTTAAAGAGAAAAACAGGATTTTTAAATTTTTTATTCACTATCTGAAGAATTTTCGGCTTCGTTTTCACTGATCGTGGATTGCGTGGAAACGTCGGACGTTATAATATTAGGTGGAGCCAATAGATCTAAAGTATCCTTTTCAAAATTTACATCTTTCTTTACGGATACTTCTCGCAAGCTGCTAATAAGAGGGTCCGAAGATATTAAAATTAAATTTAATACATCTTCATTAGTTTTTATACGTGACATTTTTCGCGAGAAGCATTCTCTGTATCTTTTGAACTCTTTGTTTCTTGCTTCTTGGGCCTCTTCACTTAGCTGGCCTATAGGTAATAAAGCATGCTTTTTTATTTCTGGGCCGTGAATTAAAACTTTGTGAATAGTTGGAGGCATCGGGTACCACGCATATTTTCCCGCAAAGAGTTTATGGGTCTACAGTATCGTGTCTTTCATTTTGACAAAAAACCATTTTATTTTGTAATATTAAATTGTCCGATATCAATCTTAAATGTACTTTAAACGATATAAAAATATTATTATCCTTAGAATTTGGATCGCTACTAAACTTCTGTTTGTATTCTGACTGTGCAGATCCGTCGAAGCACCATTTGCATATTAAGGTTATATTTTTTATATTTTCTGATTTCTGAACTTCTAAAATTTCTTTATGAGCTTCCAAAATACGAGTGGCAGTATGATCAAGTAAAATTTGCAATTTAATCTCAGCAAAAGTATCTGTGACTGCAATGCTTTCCTTTGGTGGATAACATTCGCTTTTCGCCTGTTGTATTTTTTTGCAAGATGGAAATAGGAATTTGTCATGTTCTCGAATTAAATTGTATTGATGTTTGGTGAGTTTTACTTCAATAAACATCAAAAGAGCTTCTTTTTCTGTAAGCTGCTAACCTTTTAGAGATGTTAATTTTCTTGTATGCATTTTTGTATGAGGCAGCTGTGGATAAAGTTGTCGTAACTTCCTTCAAAACTTTGGAGGCATCCACTTGACCAGCAGCTCGCAAAGTCATCTGTACTGCAAATGTTCATTTCTTAAGAGAGTGCTTTGATCTCAAAAATTTAGTCTTTTGGCGTTTAGCTCTATCACAAGATTCTTCAAAATTTGTTTGAGGGCGACCCACTTTTTGACTTAAAACAATAGAAAAGTTATGAAAACCTATTGAAGTATTTAGGCAGTCATTATTAAAAACCAAATATCTGTTCTCTTTTCTGATAGCCTTTTGCCACTTCTTCTTAAAATCAGACACAAAAAATGAAATTGTTTTATTAAGGCTTGGTAATTGGTCTTTTAGACATTTAGTATGTATTTCGACAAATTCCTTCAAACATGATACTTGATCAGCCAATTTAACGTAGCCAGATTGTCTCATTTGATCAAATAAGGTACGTCTACTTATAAAAATATTAGTTGTACCTGATCCTGAAAGAAAAAATAATAATTGAAATTAATTTAAAATAACTCATAAATGCCTTCTTTTTCATTATGTTTCCACATCCTGGACAAAAGTGACCTTTAAGTGAAAAAGCGCAAATATGCGCAAAATGTTTTTTATATTTCCTTAAGAACAATGAATACGTAAGCAAATAAGCCCAAAATTGCAGACATGATATGAACTGATATCAACTAAAACTTTACGTATAAAATCAATAAACTAAAAAAAAACAAATATTTTCCCCAGCAATGTAAATACCCCTTTAAAATATTACAATTCAGAATATATCAAAGATATTTTCAAAAAAAATATGTACCAACATGTGGGTGATAATGCCATATTGAAATAATAACAAAATTTGGAAGCACTATAAAGTATTTGCCATGAATACAAGGTGACTTTTCGTATTGAAATCGCAGACGGCAAAAGCTTCGCCTATGACGGACAAGTTTCGACTGGAACAGGGATAAAAGTTGACTTGCACCATGACTTTAGAGTACTGAGCTGTATGCCAGGTATATTTAACTATCAATTCCAGGAATTATTTGTGACCTAATGTTATTTAAAAAAAAGGGGTTTATTCGCACAATTCCTGGATCGGCCCCAGTGTGCGGCGGCGCAATAATAATATGCGCATCTTGGTCCGTGCACGTACCCGGCCGCGGTCGCCCGAGATATCGGTATCTGTGGAGTACTGTTATCTGGGGCGTGCGGGTGATGGTGTTGGTGTGGGTCCAGCGCATGTGTGTGTGTGTGTGTGTGTTCTCCGTGTAATACACTACTTTGTTATAATATTGTATTGTTTTCTTGCGTTGTAAAAAAACAGAGGTGGATCTAGGAATTATTTACACCGCATACACAATACGGTGCTACATTCCTGCCACAACGAAAGATTTAAGTGTCTAATTATTAAGTGTTAAATTAAAAAAAAACTTTGTTTTATGTAGCACAATTGAATTTTTATTTTACGCGACAGCTGTTTCGCCAACCTATGTTGACATCATCAGGTGTAACAATAATATATCAAATGTCAAATTTTCGTGATTTTTCGAACCTTTATGTGTATTTGTTCCTATGTCAATTTGAATAATTTCTTTGATATAATTTTGAGGTGCTTGCTGGAGTTGAGTTAGGTACCTAATTATTTTAATTAAAAGAACGATTTATTACTATTTACAGGAGAAAATATTAAAGAAAAAATATTGACTAATTATTGTTTTTTTTATTTACTTGTACAAATTTCATTCAATATTATTTAAACTTAACATTACTAATTTACTCAATGTTATAAAAATGTGTCAGTTATTCACACACAAACACCAGTATTTATATATAACACATGATGAAGTCAACACAGGTAGACGAAATGGCTGTCGCGAAAACAAAAAGCGTAATGATGAAATCGATGGTCGAGTTATTAGTTTTGTAAAACTCCATTATTAATTTATAATAGTAAACACGATTGTTTGGTGGTTTAACTTGGATTTTATTTATATAAATTATATACTCGTATATCCATTCTTCAGCAATGACAACATCAACTTGAAATTGAGACAGAAGATGGTCAAGTGCCATATTTGGTCCATTTTACTATACGGAGTGGCAGTGGCGGTACTCCCATAGAAGCCCAAAAGCCCGGCTTGCGTAAGAATTTTTGAATCAAAACATCTTCAGCTCTTGTGGCTATTCCTCTTACGTCTGATGGGAACATTGTTAGAATGTGATTTGTTGGGTTTTGGTTTATGCGGGCCCACAATTACTTAGATTTGGGGTTTTGATTAAAAATTTCTTACGCCAGCCGGGCTTCTGGGCTTCTATGGGAGTACCGCCACTGCAGAGTGGAGACCTGGACCCTCAAAGTGAACACAATAACCGCATAGAAGCACTTGAAATGTGGCTCTATCGCAGAATGTTGCGGATCTCATGGACTGATATGGTCACCAACAATGAGGTGCTACATAGAGCCAGAGTCGGAAGATAATTGTTTTCTGATGTGAAGTCTAGAAAGATGGCATATTTGGGACACGTTCTCTGCAACGAGAAATACAATCTGCTGCACCTAATCATGAAAGGGAAGATCGAGGGTAGGCGCGGTGTGGGAAGACCCAAAATGTCCTAGCTCGATAATATCAAGGAATGGACAGGAGTTCGGGGGGTGAGGGAGTTGTTCCGTCTGGCACAGGACAGAGAAGCCTACGCCAGGGTATAGCCGATATCGGGGGGACCTGACATGGCACTTGAAGAAGAAGAAGAATATAAATAGTTTGAGAATGCCCTCGCAAGGCGAAAAAAATTGTCACTATTTATATAATTTATTTCTTGAATGAGGTGTCAGTCGATGTGGACATTCTCCAAATGACCTATACGTCCTTTAAGGATTCTGTCGTATACAAAAACAAAAAAAAAATTAATAAAAATAAAAAAAATCCAAATAAAACCACTAACCACTTACCTATAATAAATAAATAAAATGTGATCCCATAAACAGCGTTTTATATTTTAACAGTTAGTATACGAGTAGTATCCAAATTACAGAAAACGAATGAGTATCGCAATTATTGTCAATATTTTTAATTTTTGAAAAGCACCGATATCACACCAGTAATGTTTGAAATTACTTGAGTAGAATATAAATTCTTCCCTTGACTGCAGGTCGAACCATCTCTCATGCGTTCCTGGTATTATATACTTATTATATTTTACCTGTTCTCAATAGATGCCATAAATCTCTTCCATTTTTCTCCACTCGTCTCTGTTTTGTCCCTTTCGCATATTCCTTTGCCAATTGGAGTATTGCGATGTCTGGTTATATATCCAACCCATTTCTACTAACTTTAAATGACAATAATATAACGACCTTTTTGTAAATAAGTCGTTTTTTGTAACTTATCATTTTATTACGTATCACGTTATATTTAAGTAAGTTTGTCGCTACAGGTTGGCGAAACAGCTGTCGCGACAAACTCTTTTAAACATATCGAGATACCTACATAACAGTGTTCTAAAATTAAACATTTTATAATGTTGAAATATCATAGTGTTTCGGTCAAAATAATGGATTAACTTATCATTTAAACAACAATACTTGCTCACCAAGTCTTCATGATTTTGCACAAATGTTGAAGCTTGAGGTAGGTGATATTTTACCAACCCTAGAGTCTCGGGTGTTCGGTAGTGTTGGTGTCGCGTGTTATGTGTGTGTGTGTGTGTGTGTGTGTGTGTGTGTGATTTCCATCTTGTCAGCTGCTCGCCGCTCTCGTGTCAACACTGAATAAGTGCGGTATGCAACATCATAATATTATTATTATAGGCATTAGCGCACCTACGCTACGAGTTCCGAGACTACACTGTGAACACAGAATATACATGTGTCTCTTCTGCGATTGTCACTTTTAAGTCTTCATTAAACCTTAATTCAATTTCAGGTCACCTGAGAGGTGAATGAGTTTTTGTCTCGATCCATATAATTTCGAGGGTGCAAGGGTTGCTTTTACCACATATTATCATTCTTAACTTATTTTTTGTAAATTGATTATTTTGTTTTTCAAACTTCATTCTGTTATTTTTATTATGTATGTAAATAATAAAAAAAATTATATAAATAATAAAAAAACGATGTTTTTTTAACTACTTCCACTTTTATCTTTGTTTCGACAGCGACCGGTTTCGCCAGCCTCCCTGGCATCGCAGTCTGTCGATGTCGCTGTCGAAATAAAGACAAAGGTGGAAGTAGTTTAAAAACATCGTTTTATTTAATTATTATTTAAAATGAACTTCTATCAAGAGATTTCAGTAAAATCATTTGATTATACTACATAATTATTTATGTATATACTCGTATGTATATAAGTATACAAAGTTCGTCGTTTGTTGCCCTAAATTAATATGCATTTACAATATTCATAATTTTGATTGATTTCTAAAATATGGATTCGATATTATGGATTCGAATGGTTTCGGCAGTTCGCTGCTATCTTTTGGTTCTCGTGTGCCGAAACCGGTTGTAGCCATAAAACCAAGTGGAATTAAACTAAATATGGAGGTATGTTTATAAAGGATATTTGTATTTTATGTTTATTAATTATTTTTTTTAAAACGAACTTCTGAACTTCTTCAATGAACAGCATTAGTATTTGATTTCTGAAATGATTTTTTTAAATATATATTTTAAGGGCTAGAACCACGATAAACAAAAACATTGCAAACTATTTCAGTTGTTTTGGCGCAGGCAACCTATTTCTATCTGATTCTAAGTTCGACATTAATATTCTGTGATGATAGCACATGCACTTATTGCAAAAAAAAAACATGAAAGTTATGCTACGAGTATTTGTGTCTTTTAAACTGTTCGACTATTCTTTCTTAACACATACACCTACGATATTGTTTCAGAGGCGGTAAATACCATCTAAAATAGCTCGTAGGGCACCCAGGTAGATGTAGATACCTTAATCCAGGTAGGTCGGATACCTACGACGATAGGAGCGTAGGTACTGCCATTATTGATGTCTTCACTTTCTCATTTCTCGTATCCTCGGTTCTCCGTCCTCCTTTATGTTATTTTCCTTCCGCTCTGAACACAAAGAGATCTCGCACGTGGCTCACAATATAATTTCCCGCTCGCTTTGTGCGGAGTGCTGACCTCCCCCTCTCTCGCTCACTCCCCCGGACCCCTCCCCGCCCCCGTTCACGACCATCTGTTCGGAACGGTTCGTAAACACACGATCAGCTGTTCCGTTCGCTTCTCGGTTCTTTGTGCCCGCAAAGTAGCAACAGTACGCAGCTGGACTCGAGGAGGGACCGTCGTTCCTTCCTGCGCCGCCTGATACTAACTACGAAGAAACAAAAACATTATAAAGCTATTTCAGCTGTTTTGGAAAACGAAACAACGAACGGCGCAGTCAATTTCCCGCGATTTTCTCCAATACGCTTTTGTTTTTTTACGTAAACAAAATTTGTCGTGTCTTTCTTTAGGATCGCGGAGGTGAATTTTTCTATAAATAAATGTTTGTGCGTGTTTTGTAGTGTTGTGATTTGTGGTGATAGATTTTCCACGTGTCCACTGGCACCTTGTTTTAGTAGCATATTTCTTTACTCTGCAGAAGTCAAGTAACTTCCAAAAGATTGCTATGCAATTGCACTCGAATCTGTGATTTTCGCTTTTTAGTTTTTTTTTTCAAATCACGAAGTCGAGCACAAAGTTACAAGGTAAGAACATACACATATGATTCTATCTACTTTAAAACACTAATTATATCAACGGTATATTTTTTATTCGGTTATCTTTGTAAAAATATTCTTATCATTAAAGTATGGGTACATTGTTTGATAATTTGTAATCCCTATGTGTCGCAATAAGTATTTATTATTATTTATATCTGATTCTCCATTGTTTATAAACATTTAATATCAAAATGTTGTTTATAAGATTATAAAATAATTCTAATATACTGGCATGTTATAAATATTTACGACATAAATTATATTTATGACAAAAATTTATTGTTTTTCTAGTTTTGTTAGAATACGACGAACCATAATTTTTTTAAAATCATTAATATGTCTGCAATTGTTATCAATAAAGTTTATTACATGGAGGTAAAGGTTTATTTTAGATTTTTAGGTACAAATTATTATACAGTTTGATAAATAATAATACGATTAGCACAAAGAAATTATGACCTCCAAAAATAAAATAAAAAAGCGAAATATTTTAATCACCTGTCTCTGCAATTATAAAGACTATTTTATCTAATGATTTTACTTTATTCGATGAAAGTTTATTTTAAATAATGATTGAATAAAACGATGTTCTTCTTTAAAAATTAAGTACTTAAACTCGACAGACTTTTATGACCAGTCTGTCGATGCCAACTAAGCTAGCGAAACCGGTAGCTGTTGAAACAATGACACATCCACGACTTGGTGGATGTAGTTAAGTTTTATTTAATCATTATAACTAATGGCATTGAAAAATTTAAACATAAACTTAAAATACACATATTGTCGAAATAAACTTATTGCATTGACTATTCAAACATATATTAAACATATTCCATATGTTTATATGATTATTGAAATGTATTTTCGGTACTGTTTACCTTTTATTTATTTGAATTAAACTTACCTATGTAGGTCTTTCACGAGGAAATAGTTTTTTAATATTTTTGCTGAAGAACAGATATGTTCACCTATATAAGAATTGAATTATAAATTTTGTATTAAAAAAACAGTTGTTAAATTTTTTGTGCTCTGTAGATGCTCTGGGTGTGTTAAAATAATGTTAAATTTGCTAAACGTAGATTATATATAAATAAAGGTTACACTATTGTCGTTTGAATTATAATAATTGTCGATTAAAATAACGCTTTCACCTTCGTGTCTTGTATGTTCAGCCGCAAGTTAAATTGCAAACGTTTAGAATTAATTAGAGCCGCACAATACGCTATTAATCATCGAAACTTATACGTTCGTTATTATTTAAATTCATTAAAATAAACGCACTCCTTATTATGTTTGTCAACATCCGACGACTAACTCGACTTACGTATTTACTAAAACATCGGTATGTTTATATTAGTTAAACTAGCTGACCCGACGAACTTCGTACCGCCTCAGAATCAATAAATGTTGTGTTAACTTATTAGCTAAATTTAATTCACCTTTTTATTGAATTACAATTAATACTTAAAATGAATTAAGTTCATGAAATGTGCAAATGTCAAAATTAAAAATATTAATTACAATGGAATATAATTCACGTGGAAGCCTGCATTAATACTTAAAATGAATTATAAATTGTTAATTAAAAACTTTGTTTTATGTATCACAATTGTGTTTTTATTTTTTCGCGACAATATATTCAACCAAAGTGGAATCTACCAGATAAATTGTGAGGATTGTGATGCCGTGTATATTGGAAAGACGGGTCGATCATTTTGAAGAGGTTATATGAACACAACATTTAATACAAAAACAGAATCATTGTGTGAATTTTGACCATCATTTCAATTCCAAAAACACATTTTTTTTGCATATAGCAAACAATTTTAAAAAAAATTGATAAATTAGAAAATTTTGAAATTTTTAAAGCAAAGGCACGTGAATTGAATGTTATAAATAACCAAATTCCAGCTTATTCCCCCTTAGTATATATGTAGTACATTAAAAACTTTTCCTTTATACAATCTACCAAAAAAATATTAATACTACCTTCCATTTTTGTCCCTTTCTTACTAATGTAATCTGCTTCCTTATAATGTTTATCGTCTTTAATATATTAGGATTCATCGTTTTTGACTCTATATTATGTATGATTGTCCCTTCTAATTACTGTTTGAATTATTATTATGATTATTATCATTCTTATTATTTTATTATTATAAATAAATGAATTTAATACAACAACAACAACAAACCATCACGCCGTTTCTCCGCAGGGGTAGGCAGAGAGAATGGACCGCCACACTACTCTATCCTGGCACACCTCTCTAGCTTCCTCCACATTCATACTCGTACATCGAGTCATACACGCACGTCGATTCTTCCGGCTTCTGACATGACCAACCTTTAATATTTGATTAATTTGGACATGCCATGTTTTTCTCGGTCTACCTCGACTCCTTACTCCATTTACATCGTTAACGTATACTTTTTTAACTATTCTTTCTTCACCCATGCGCTCCATATGTCCGAACCAACGCAACGAACCATTCATAATTTTGTTCATAATACCTTCTTTCGCTCTACATTCCTTCCTAATATCAGCATTTGAGATTCTGTCATACATCGTTCTACCACACATACGTCTTAGGACCTCATCTCTACCGCATTTATTCTGCTCTCATCTTTGTTCTGTCAGTTCCATGCTTCGCTTCCATACATAGGAGTTGGGACCAGAACTCCATTGTGAACGGCCATTTTCGCTTTCATTGATAAATTCTTGTTTCCAATAACTTCTTTTAAAGCTCCATTCACTTTGTTACCCGCACCAACCCTTTTTTCAACATCACTGTCCGTTCGGCCATCCGCTGTGAACATGCTACCTAAATACACAAATTCCCTCACCTGTTCCAAGTTCTCTTCATTTACACTTATATTACAAACTGTCATTTGCTCTTCCCTTTCAAAAACTAAAACACCTTTGACTTTCCGACATTCATCAAAACACGTTAAAACAATTAAATAGCAGACAACATAATTTTGAATAAGTGTGATCCATCAATGAACTCCGTTTTCATCATTAGCATAATCATATTCATCATCTGAAGAGTTTGATGATTCAGTGTCCCTATCAATTGAAAAAAGAAATTCCTCGTCTTCATCTAGCCAAATATTTCGTTTATTAAGTACTCGCGGCTGAATTTCCTATGGTAACAATTCTCTGGACCGAATGTACACAGATACACCTATAAAATCAATACAAAATATACAATACGTATTTTTATTATTATTCACTAATCATAAATCGGTTATTTAATCTCCACGGAACACTCATCTGTCATCTTTTTCGAATGGTATTAATGGCGCAAATATTCTCTGCTCTCCTTCACAAAAGGGGTTTAACTTTTAGAATAGTCTCTCTTATACTGATTTTTATAACTTTGGGCATTGTTAATCTAAAATTAATAAAGAAAACCAAAAATCCCGGCGACGATTAAAAAATAACCTCAACTCAAATCTTTCACATTGAGTATTGACATCTGGCATCAACAATACACCACCTACGGGCGATACCGAAACTAAAATACACGCCATTTTGATTTTATACGTCGTTTATTAAGTCAAATTTAGTCAAACGTACGACAAATATAATTAATTTTAAATCATTTAAGTGATTTTTTCAAATGTTTAATAATTATTCTGTTATCCGGAACGGAGACAAATCCAGCAAATATAAGATCTTCAAAATTGGTCCAGCCGTTCTCGAGTTATAAATGGTGTAACTAACACGATTTTTGACTTTGTTTTATATATATAGATATATATTAAATTACGTTTAGACATTTGTATAAATACATGTATTTTTTAAATAACAATTTTTTTGGTTCTATGTATTTAATATAATAATAATTGGGGTCAATGTGACGAATGTTGAGGCTGCCATTATTCAGTGATGACTGCGCTGGGCTGACCATGTCATAAGAATGCCTGAGACTATGCTCCCAAAGTCAGCAGTCTTCTTGTCCACTTTTCGTCTAAGCTCCACTCTTCGTCTGCTGACTTGGAGACCGTGGACGGCAAAGAGAAGTGCAGGGCGACCGCAACTACGGTGGAAGGATGATCTGAACAGACACGTCGAAATAACCTGGATGCAATCTGCACAGGACAGAGTGACATGGAAGCGAATGTAGGAGGCCATTGTCCAGGAGTGGACGGGAATAGGCTTTGGAAGAAGAAGAAGAAGGCTCCCAAAAAATACTATACTCTCAGATGACTCAAGGAAAATGTTTATTCAGAGGTAAGAGAGGACTTCTAAGACTCCCTTAAAACGAACCTCCAAAGGATAACTATGATAGTGAACTCTGGGAAAAGACTGTAGAATTTAGACCTTCTTCTCTGGTTTCAATCCTGGGATTGGTTTCCAGCATTTTTCTCCATTATTCTCTTCCATTATTCCCTGTCTTGTGCGGCTCTTTTGAAATCTGCATATGATGAGCAGCGCACGTCCACCAACAGGTCCTCCAGGTACTCTCGGCGTGCGCGTCCCCATGAGTTTGTCCACTCGGTCATACCCTCCATTATCAGAATCAAATCAAATCAGAATCAAATCAGTTTATTTTCTCAAAAGACATTACAAACATTTTTTATAGTTTAAGGCATCTATTGAGAACAGGTAAAACATAAGGAATATATAATACCAGGAACGCATGAGAGATGGTTCGACATTAGGAATACAAAATACTCTCCAAAGTCAAGAGTATTTGTCTTCTGAATGTACTTTCACGAATATGAAAGACATCGATCTCCGAAGCGATCATGTTCAGCAGTTTGATTGCTCTCCCCACCGGCATCACCAGAGGCACCAGAGGCATGCAAGAGGCCTTTTTGTCGTATTACATGGCCGATCCATCTTGCACGCCTTTCGGACAAGGTCCTGAGCAAGTTAAATTGCAAACGTTTAGAATATAATACCTAAATGAATAATAATAGCATATAAAAACGTCTTAGACTTTGAAGCACAGCGTATAGACGATGCTGAAGAAGACGAGACGCAAAGAGAGACCATCGGGTGACGCTGGCGATTCCACTACCAACGTTTCACCCTGCTTTAGAAGTTCAGAGTGTGTGAGTCAAGGGTTGGACTCTAGAGTCACACGAGGACCCACAACCGAAAATGACAATCTTAGTCTTATCTTACAGATACTCGTAGTAAACTGGCTGATTTATAAAGCACCATTTTTATCAATCAATCGTCTCAAGAGCGCTGTAAAAATCCTTTATGTTATAAACTTATTTAGTATGAGGAATGCGTCTGACGCAGTCGATCAACATTTACATCAGTTTAGGATAATTCGGAAAGATGCGCTTTGTGTCTTGATCTAAACTCTGACAATTTCTCAATGCACTTGAGGTCTGTAGGAAGAATAATCCAGGCTGAAGGGCTGGCTACCGCAATGGCTCGTTCGCCAAAATTTGTTCGAGGAAACTGTTTAAGGACGGATAATCTGCCATCGCAGAGGACATTCCTGTTCGTTATGTAGACTATATAAGCTGGTGCCATTTCATGCAAGCCTTTTATGTCATCGCTTCATTCTTCCGTAGATTACTCGTATATCCTGGTATGTTTTTTATTGTTGTTTAAACAATGATGTCAAACTCCGGATTATGTATTTATTATTGATTAATTCGTATGCTTTATTGTATTTTAATGGAGTTATATGCTTTCCCTTAAATCGGCTTTAAGTTTGATTCTTGACTTGTACTCGAAAAGTTGATACTTTCATTGTGCTCGCCACATATGACATTGTCCCAGCAAAGTGAATCATGTCATTCTCTTTAATAGAATAAATCTGTAAAAAAAATAAAAACGTTTAAAATTCAATGTTATATATAGGTATGTTCCAATAAGACTTTGTTATTATCAGTTAATTTGGTATTTTTTATTATTCTCAGAGTTCCTTTTGGAATGAACTTCTCATTAATTAAAATAACTTTATCAAAAAAGTCAAACTTGAGTTTTTGATCCCAATTGGTGTAAAACATGAGGACTAATAAATGTGCAAAGTGCAAAGTTATCGAATACTATATTGTAGTTCCAACGTCACCCTAAAGATGCCACCAGTGGTCCATGACATGTAACAATTTTTTTTCTCTTTTTCTTTGTTCTATGTTTAAAACGTTTAGCGCCTTTGTAAACCAGTCTTTAATTACTGCAAGTAATAAAGTAATCTTGATTTTGTATCAGAGGTAGAGTTTGTTAGCCAAATTGATGATGAAGATATTGACCTTGAGGCATATCCTCGTTTCCTTACCAAGAATTTTACGATACCTTCTAAGAAAATGTTTTATTTTCCTTTGAGTTCTACATGTCGAACTCGTGTTATTGTAGGCTTGTTTGCTTATTAATTAAAATTGATATATTTTACAGTCGGACATTTTGCTTCACCGTTAAGATTGTCTGTGACTCTTTCCTAATGTTATTCTTGTTTGTTCGGCGATGTGAAAGTGTCATAATTACTCAATAGTCTGTGTAAAGTCTCTTACGGAATCATAGACAATGGCAGTTGAAAGAAATATATTTACATGATGTATAAATGCACTCATGCCAAAGTTGACACATGTGAATATAGGTACATGATATACGAGTATGACACCTTTTTTTATTTTTATTAAAAGTAACTTATTAAAGCAATCGATTTAAAATCGTTCTGTATAAAAGAATACCGAACAACGAAATCAGGAAGAAATGTAAGGCATATAATTGCATTCTTAGTAAAATTAAAATAAGGATTAACTGTAAGAGGAGAGATATGATCATTTAAGGATCTTCGCCTACATGACTAGCTTGCCATTGCCACGACAAAGAATGAAGATCATAGTATGATATCAATCATTTCTGGAATTTACACCAACTTTATTAACTACTAAATAATTAATGTTTTTAATTGAAATTTCTTGGTAGAAGTTCATTTTAAATAATGAAAACAAGAAAAAAATGATACAAAATTTCTTTATTATTATGTATTTAGTGTGCTTCCACTTGTGTTTATCTTCGACCGGTTTCGGCAGCTTGCTGCCATCATCCGGTCGACGATAAACACAAGTGGAAGCACACTAAATACATAATAATAAAGAAATTTTGTATCATTTTTTTTTGTTTTCATTACTAAATAATTACTCTTTATGTCTCTGTTTTAGCATCTGTTGATTCATGTGTAGCCAGCATCTTTTATTTCAACCTGCAAAGTTTTCTTTACCAAGATGTCTGCCTCACTTTTCTTTACCAAGATGTCTGCCTCACTTCTTTTTTTTTTTCTTAAAAAAAGTCTAATACCAAGGATTTAAATCAATGATATTAGAATTTATTATTACAATCTTCAATGTGAGCAGAAACTAGCTCATTATTTTGAAGAAGGAATCTGATCTTGTCCAGGCTTGAACCCAAGTCCCCTGGATCAGGAGCAGAGCGTTCTATCCCCTAGACCACCACCCGATTTTCTTTCTGCCCATTGCGCTTTTAGTAGTGCAGTATAGACCTCGCATTAGAATTTGTTCAATCCATGAACATTTGCATCAAGTACTTCTTTACGAGTATTTTAATATTTTCATTGGTCTATAAACACGAATATAAACTTTAAATGATGTAATTTATTATGTAATATATACTAATATTTAATTAAGCGGTCATGTTGTGTAGCAGTTTTTTTTTTTGTATATGGCTGCATCATAAAAAAAGACAAGACAAGTGAGACAAAGCATATCTGAGTCACATCGCCGTCAGCCGCATGGGGCAAGGCTTGCAGCCTGCCTTATTGTTGTTGGTGTTTCATTAGAAGATCATAATTATTTAGATTCTTATTTTAAGTGCCAGGTTTTTTTCTCCTCACAGTGTTAATGGACCACACGAGGTAGGCAGGTTTGGGTCTCCGGTCGTCCTTGGTCATGACTCGTAGTTAATTCACGCTTTGTATCTTGCACAATCGAGATCTGCATTCTCTCATTGTGGAAAATTTAAACCCCATTCAGAGTTCTTGTTTTAGGACTTTCTGTATATTTTATACTTTATACATTATTTGCAGGTATTTATCATATTATAATAACGTATAACCTTCTTCTTCTTCTTTTTATTTTAAGTTTATAAAGATTAATGGGCTGCGCTGGCTAGGGCACTTGAGATTGCAGTGAGGCCCGCCATGCTATATGGAGCAGAGTGCTGGACCAACAAAAAAGTCCACGAACGTCGAGTCCACGCTGCCGAAATGAAAATGCTAAGGTGGACCGGAGGCGTCACAAGGCTGGACCACTTAAGGAACGAATACACGAGGGGTAGCTTTAAGGTTGCCCCAATAACGGAAAATTAAGAGAATCTCGACTCCGGTGTTACGGTCATGTGATGCGAAGAGACAGTGAACACATTCTCCAAAAAGCCCTCAGCATTCCCACAAAATCAAGAAGAAGAGGTCGCCCAATGGCAACATGGTGGACCAACATGGAAAAAGAGTTCCAACGCGAGAACCTGACAGTGGAGATGAGTCAAAATAGAAAAGTTTGGCGTTTTCGTACGAGGAGGGCCGACCCCAGATGATGGGAAATGGCAAAGGAAAAGAAGAGCTGGCTAGGGCACTTGCACTGCATGAGGGATTTAGAGCTCCCTAAAAGAGTGCCGGTTGATAATATAGTATATATTTATCATATTATAATATTATAAGGGGGTGACAACGTCGATGTTACTGGTATCTACATGTCAGAGAATTAATGAAAACCCCCAAAACGTTGGAGAGATAGCTGGAGTTCACACCACAAGAGGTGAATCCTGTAATAACAGACTCGTAAGTCCAAAACACGTTAAAGAAGTTGAAGAATATATGCCAATAAAAACATATAGCGTTGAAGCAAGGACACACCCAGTCAGGACCACACAAGTGGAGACTTCCGAGATGAAGACACTGAGGAAGATAGCAGGCGAGACAATAAGAGTTCGCACGAGAAACACCAGAATAAGAGAGATATATGATTCTGGGCATAATATAAGATGAATTAGACAGAGAATTAGGGACTGGTACGGTCATGTTCAAAGAATAGACACCACCAGACTCCCCCTTATTGCACTACATAATCAACCTCGCGGGGCTCGTTCTCGTGGAAGACCTCCTAAAAGACGGAAGGACAGATGGGAATCCACCTCACAGTAGGAGCAACTCTTTGGAGAACAGACCACATAAGTCGATAGCAAAAAAAAAGAAAGAAAATCGTGTGGTGGTCTAGGGGATAGAACGCTTAGCTCCTGATCCAGGGGACTTGGATTCAAGCCTGGACACGACCAGATTGCTTCTTCATAATAATGTGCTATTTTCTGGTCATATTGATTCATGTCCTTGGTGTTAGTCTTTTTTTTATTTTTTTAAATATATTAATGAAAACGTCTGTCTTCTAGGAGTTTTATTAAGTTTTTAATGGAATGACATGTTTTGCCCTTCCAAGGCTTTGAAAAATGTAATTTTTAATAATGCCTTGGAAGGGCGAAACATGTCATGCTATAAAAACTTAATAAAACTCCAAGAAGAGACGTTTTAATTTATATTAGTTATTTAATATGCAGTTTTACATCATTGAAGAAACAATAAATATACTTTTTTACTATTCTTTAATGATTTATTCAATTATAAAAATGTAAATATGATAATATAGTTATTAAAGTAATGTTTCTCTCGTCAATTTTATAATTATTTCACGTGTCATTTGTGCCTTATTCATGTAATAAAAAAAATCTTTGGGCGCCTCGGTGGCCCGAACAGTTCCGGCTACAATAATGTCTGCGTAGACTTGTCGTTTGATCTATCTAAGCGTGTTGATGACCCACGACTGTTCTGCATCCATAGTCTGTCTCATCTGTATTCTTAGGTGTTGGAAAATGTGGATCTCCAGAATAAGTTGTTTAAATTATCCTCAGTTGATGAATTGTACCATGGAAATAACAAAAATCCCGGGTTTTATTATTATTATTATTATTTTGTTGAATCGCTCTTTACATCATGACAGCATGAGCCAAATCGATGTAAAGGGTATTTATAGCTATCATAGTGATTCTCGTGACATGTGAAAGATAGCTAATCTATCGCCATTTTATTGTCAGGTGAATTCAACACCAGACCAAAGACAGTGCGACAATCACATTGCCCTCGCCGGGAATCGAACCCGGAACCTTCGGGGTGGCAGTCAATGCACTTACCACTCGGCCACGAAGGTCGTCGATCGTCGTCGTTTTATCTAGCGTCATAGTCGCTCGAAAGGTTTCATTTCTCATTATGATAGAACTACATGGATATGTCCGTGTATCTTTGGTATCGTCTAAGAGCAACGTTTCTGATATTGTTGCAGTGTCCATTCTACCCAGTGAAGCAGTGCTTATATGGAGTTGAATATTATACACCTCTTGTTGTTCTGTTTCCTTGTCAGATCCCCCCAACGTTGGTGATCACTGCAGAAAAAGCATCTCTGTCCTGCGCAAATTGGAACAGATTCTCAACTCTCCTCATTCCTGTCCCATCACTTATATTCCTCAGCCAGAGCAACTGCCTTTTGCCAACTCCCCGTTCTGTCTTGACCATGATTATCAGCTAAAGGAGGTGGTATTTTTCTCCCCTTTGCACATGATTAAAATATTATTATTATTATTTTGTTGAATCCCTCTTTACATCATTACAGTGCGAGCCAAATCGGTGTAAAGGGTATAGTTATAAAAACGTAGCTAATCTGTTGTAATTTTATTGTCACGTGAATTCTACACCAGACCAAATATAGTGTGACAATCATACTGCCATCGTCGGGAATCGAACCCGGGACCTTCGGTGTGGCAGTCGTAGCACATGCCATTCAGCCACGAAGGTCGTCATATGACATCTTTGTAAACTTTACACTGGATGCTCTCACTGGCTCAGACTCTCTGTAGTACGTCTGCTTTATTGACTTTATCAGTCAAAAACACACAGAGCATTCTGGATCAGGTGTAAGCTTGGTCAACCATCACGCCGTCTCTCTAAATGGGTAGGCAAATATAATGGACCCCCACACTGTTCTTCCTGGCATACTTCTCTCGCTTCTTCAACATTCATACATACCGTACAGTTTTTAGTACCTCAAAGAAAACGGTTATTACCCCCAACTGATTTCTTGCTGTGGACTACCTACCAATCATTGGAAATTAGACGAATTATTCATTTGGGTGTTCATTTTTTTCAACTGATTCGTGTTCGAATATATAACTGATATTTTGAATGACTTGACTCTGTTTGTCCCTGACAATTATCTGCGACAAAGGCAACACAGATTATTTCACCTGCCACTGTGAAGGACCAATTTACCTAAGGTAATACCCGCGGGCAGGGCAATAATCCTTCTAAACCGCATCTCTTCGGCTGTGGACATCTTCCACGATAGTGAGGCTACCCTCAGAAAACATCTATCTCTTTTATAATGTATAAAATTGAATAGTCCATTGTTTTTACCGAAACACTATGATATCTTAACATTTTAAACTGTTAAATTAAATAACTTTGTTTTTGTATCACAATTGTTTATTTATTATTTTTTTTTTGTATTTTTTTTTGATATACGAGGGTTGTCCGTAAAATAAGTTTCCCTGTTTGCCACGGGCGCGCGGATCGCTGTTACGTGCGATCCGGCAACACTGGATTATTGTAACACCTAGTATTATTGTAACGCCTCGTATTATTGAAACACCTGATGATGTCAACATACTCGCAGGTTGATGAAACAGCTGTCGCGTAAAATAATTAATTTAACAGTATAAAATTGATATTTGCTTCTCTTATTCTTCTTATTGTTTATTTTTGCTTAATTGTTCTTATTTTTTTAATTATCGTGTGTTTTTTTGTGTTTATGTGAAATGTTTACATTGTATTTTTTAAATTTCAAACTTGTGTATTCTGTTAAAAAAAGTATTTTTTTGTATTCTATAGTCATAAGCGCTTTGGTTATATACTGTGATAGACTTTTTTACAAATACAATCCCAAGTCTAAGTGGTCTTCTATTCCTTGACAATAATGTAAGACTTTATCATAAACCCTAAATCCCCCCTCGCCCTCTTTCGGAGGGACACCCGGGCCATACATTTAGCCCCATCATAAAACAACTACCAAATCACATTCCAACAATGTTTCCTACAGACTTAAGAGGAATAGCCATTAGAGCTGAACCTTTGTAAGCAAGAAGATCCAAGTCCAAGTTTATGATTTTCAAAATAAATAAATTGAAATAAAAATTGTGTCATGCTCGGTGTCAAGTGCATGAAAGAGGTGAAAGTTTTTTTTTTTTTTTACTTGAGTTGTGTGTTTACTATATTATTCCTTGATTTTTAAGTATTCAAGGTGTTGTGATCTGTATTGTTAGTGATTCTGTGTGCGAGTTTATCTAAGTTTGTGTAAGTGTGCCTTGTCTTGTGGTTCCATGGGCTATCTAATTAGCATCCCGACATTCGTCTTACAACTGAGGGAACCATGGAAAACCTCAGTCGGGAAGCGGCGTACCTGTCGAAAAATGCACATATTAATTTATTGGCGAAACTACGAAGTGTGTTTTTGTGGCGGAGGATGGCTGGAGGGTCTGTGATGTGAATGTCACGCCGTTGACATTCCTTCTCCAGTTTCCATCTCTCTAGCGTGTAGGTGGGACAGTTCAGAAAAAATTTCTGAGGTATCTCTACATGATAGAGTATGGTAGCTATCCGTGGCTCTATCCCACGGCATTTCTTTTGGGAATGCTCGGAACCAATTCTCTACAGCTACAAAGAGATGGACATCTAATTACCCATTTCTTTAGACACCGGTGGGAAGAGCAATTAGTCTGTCGGTCTCCTCGGAGATCTACGTCTTACATGTTAGTGAAAGTACGTTGAGAAGGCAAATACTCTTAATTCTGGAGAGTATCCTGTCTTCCTAATGTTGAACCATCTCTCATGGGTTTCTGGTAGTATAACTAACTAACTAACCATCACGCCGTCTCCCCGAAAGGGTAGGCAGAAAGAATGGACTGTCACACTTTAACCGATGCGGCACTCCATCCTTCTCTTTTCGCCCCGTGGGAGACGCGGTGTGATGGGTTGCGAACCTCATCGCCACCAATAGGCATCTCCCGCGCACACTTCGATCTTCCAACATCCACAAAATAAATCTAAAACAAATAATATAAAATACAATGATATAAAATAAAATACCGAAATAAAATAATTTAATACAAAATGTTATTTTTAGATGGTGCACATTTGTCTATTTAATTTATGTTCCACGAATCCACCGTTTTTTTTTAATTTAGCACATAATGTAATAACACATAATGTTTTTTTCGATGTTGCACATGTTGACATGGACGATCCGAACTTTTGTGTTTATTTAATTTGTGTTTCATTTATTGTATCCACCGTTTTTAAATTAGCTGTAAGTAGGCACTTAACCAGCAAAAACTTTGACATAATATTGGTAGTATACTATACACAATATAAATATTATTTTACCTGTTCTCAATAGATGCCTTAGAAATAAATTTTGTAATGTCTGTTGATGAAATAAACTGATTTGATTTGAGTTCAAGGGTTGGATGCAGGTGCCGAAATGAGTCGAGTATCACAGTAGCAGTACAATAAGTAATGTGTGTGTACGTGTGGTTGCAGGATTGTCTCGGTAGGCAGTGCGGGCGCGGGGGGCAGAGGCGCGGCGGGCGGATGGTGCGCGCGGCAGCTCGCGGCGGCGGCGGGAGGCGCGCGGCGCATGTGGCAGGCGGGAGGCGCGGCGGCCTGCTGCCTCTACGGCCTGGCGCGCGGCCGGCGCCGGCCACAGAACTCGCCTGCCGCCGTAGGTAATTACCGCCCTTACCATTCTACAATACCACACATCCTGGCTTCAGGTAACTATCGGCCGACTCTCCAATATTGATGATATGCACCTCACCTCACCTATCTACCTTTTTTATTTTATTTTAACCCTTACCACTCCTTTGTCGAATGCCAGCCGACATTGCTATATGTACACTACTACTCAGTTGTCGGCTGGCGGCCGACAAGATAAGACTTGCGCGCGCGGTGTTTTTACGCGCGCAAAACGTGACTCTCTTGTGATTATTCGTTAAAAAAACATTTAATTTCACGTTTTATAATAAGATTTTGACTGTTTTCCGTTTTTATTATACTATAAAATAATCAAATAGTTCATTGTTTTGGCCGAAAAATTATGATATTTTAACATTTTAACAACTGTTAATTCAAAAACTTTTTTTTTTTTTAAAAAAAAGACTAACATCAAAGATTTAAATCAATGATATTAGAATTTATTTTACAATCTTCAATATGAGCAGAAAATAGCTCATTATTATGAAAAAGGAATCTGGTCGTGTCCAGGCTCGATCCCAAGTCCCCTAGATTAGGAGTCAAGCGTTCTATCCCCTAGACCACCACCCGGTTTTATATCACATTGTATTTATTTTACTTTACTTTACGACAGCTGTTTCATCAACCAATGTTGACATCATCAGTAAAGTAAAATAAATACAATTTGTGATATAAAACAGAGTTTTTGAATTAACAGTTTTTATAAAATAATCCTTGCAAATTCACATAACCTAAAATGGCGGGATCTTCGCGAGATACGTCATGCAGAGGAGCGATTAGAGTACAATCCCCACTTCATTGCGAAACTGGACAAAGGTTCTAAAGACTGTCCTGTGTGCAGTAACAGAAAGATTCCAGGGGGAAGACGGGAAACAGTTTGGTTTTGTGAGATCTGTTCCAGAAAACCTGGTCTCCATCCTGGAGATTGTTTTAAAATGTACCATACTATGCAAAACTATAAGTAGTCCATTATGTTTTTTGTAAATTGTTTTTTATTTGAAGAATAAATCATTACAAATGATTTTTTAACGATTTTTTTTGTTACTATCTATCAATAAAAATATTTTGACATTATTTAAATTAGAGTTGGCTGATAAACAGTATCAAAAAATAATGGAGTGGTAAGGGTTAAACAACTTTTATACTTTTTTTAGACTAATTTATTTAATGTTTTATCGAATCAACCGGTTTCGCTCCGACCGGTTGGTTCGATAAAACATAATAAAGTGGTGTAAAAACGAAATGTTTTAAATTATTTAAAAAAAAAACTACCACAAATGAAGTGCATGATTCGAAAGTTTTATTTTTGTTGTATACAACAGGTTTTTTTGAAGCCTAATACTATTATTATATTGATTCTCATGCCATGTGATAGGTAGCTAGTCTATCATTATTTCATTGTCACGTATATTCTACATCAGATTTAAGACAGTTTGTGAATTTGTTAATTTTTTTCACACTGTCATTGCTGGGAATAGAACTTGGGATCTTCAGCGTGCGTTCATATCTGTTGTCACTCTAAAACGAAGGTCGCCCATTCGTTTCACTATTGCAATCTTTCATCAAAAACGTATGTTCCGCTACTTATTTCTTCTCTTCTTCTTCTGTTAGGGTAAGGCCTTTCGGCCCGTTATTCCCTGCGTCAAGTTCCTTCGTATGAAGTGGGCTACCAGCTGTCTTTCCATCTATTTGGAGGTCGTCACTGAGATCTGCTTCCTTGAAGTAGACCGTCCCTTGCTGTTTTTCCGGCCCTTGATTCTGCCATTCTGGTTACATGTTCACTTCAATATCTTCTCCTCCTCATCTTACAATCCCCTGGACTCTCGACTAGCCTTCGGATATCCGTGTTTTCAATTCTGTCACGAAGGGTTCTACCACCAAGGCTTTTTATTTCTTCTCCTTCCTATGGCCGTAGAACTCTTGGAAGATATTTAGCCTCCTTAACCCATTCATCGCCACATGTTTGTAGAAATAGCGCGCCGGTACGCCACGTATTTTCTCCCAAACTATCGAAAAATATCGATCCTTTTTGGTTTGTTAATATTTTAAAATATTCATAGGTGTCGTTGTGATAAAATCGGAATTAGTTTTGAAATACATCTTTCGAATATTGCGAAGCGCGCACAGCTGCGCTTATGGCGATCGTCTACGTAGAGCGCACATGTGTGCTTACGGCAATCGTCGGGTTAATGGTTTCATTTCAAGCTCCTCGATCCTTTATTCCAGCAGTCCGTTTCGTCCAACTCAACCAGATCAGCCAGAATATCTTCTGACGTTGTCTAGGGCTTCCTAGAGGTCTTACTCCGGCCGGTCTTGATTGCTCTGGTCTCTCCGGCTTGGCAAAAATCCATGTTAGGCGACCGCCTCCAATGTTGCTTGTAATAAGGTGTTGCTGGGTCATTGTGCCGTTCTCTTGGTTGCACCTATTTCTAAGTTCCCGCTGCAACACTAGGTCTGGGTTCCAGGATCATTCTTGGGATTGGATTCTCAAATCAGTAGATTCTTCGTTGTTTTTGTTTCTTATTTACAATATACAAACAGAATCACGCTAAATGTTCCTTATGGAGCCATTGTAGCATCTCTGAAGGTTTACAGTGTGTCCTCATTTTGTTGGAACAACAACTGCGGATGTTTTTTTTAGCATTGGTAGTAAAGCGCCACTGGCTTCGTTTAAAAAAAAAATCAGTCAATAAGCATTTTGGACGATTCACCACAATAAAGTGGGTGTAATTATCGCTAATGAATTGCTCTTGGATTCTCCGTAGCCCGTATCTGTGGTTTTGATTTTTAAATTAAACTGTTTAATTGGAAATGGACTGCAAATCGGTGTTCTGCTTTCAAAATAAATGTAATTATTTTTGTTTTCATAATTAAGTTATGTATCGTTCCATATTAAATTCCTCGAGTCTTGTTCTGAAAAAAATCTGAAATTTTATTTTTATTTGATAAATCATTGTTTTCGCCAAAACACTGTGATACTTCAACATTATCACGTATCGCAATTTAATTATTGATTGTTACGAAATTGTCACGACAACTGTTTCGCCAACTAATGTTGGCATCATCAGATGTTACAGATGATCATTTCTTTGAAACACCCAATGATGCCAACATAGTTTGTCGAAACAGCTGTCGTGACAATTTCATAGCAATTAAGTAATTAATTGCGATACGGTGTTTCAAAATGAAATTGATTTAAAAAAAAATTTATATGAAAATATAACGAATAAAACCATAAATTTCGCCAGCTTGTACATACATTTGCGATATCCTTGTGGATTAAAAATAAATATTATTACATAATTATCTTTTACTCACCAGTGTCGATTTTCCTTGCTAAATATTATAAATGAAACTCTCTTGCCATTCATTAAGTCAAATCTTCTCAGTTAATTCGAATGAAAACGTCTATTTTTGTAGAAGTTTTATTATATTTTATGGGAATGACATGTTTCGCCTTTCAAAGTCTTCATAATATAAATAGGCGAAAACCGGATCTCATCAAGAAAGAGTACGAGAATATTTTGAATACATGAGAACGAGAGTGGAGTATTTCGATTCTCTCCTAAAGTAATTCGAAATGCGCGCGATGCGCATACACGAGAACGTTTCATGATTATTTTGAAATTTGTTCCGATTATTATTGTAGGACAGTAGTTCAGAAAGCAAAAAGAGAACAATTTAGTATTGTTAATTGTGAAATTGTGTATAGTGTATACACTGCCCATGATGACATACGGACTAGAGACGACAACTCTTACAGCAAAAAGTGTCTACAGGCTCAAGTGTACACAGAGGTCCATGGAAAGACAGATACTTGGTGTGAGCTTGCGTGACCGCATAAGGAATGAAGAAATCAGACGCCGTACCAGGGTTGCTGACGTCGTGGCCCGAGTGGCACAATTGAAATGGTAATGGGCTGGACACATGGCTAGACAGGGTGGCAACAGATGGGCACCCAGGATACTCAGTTGGAGACCATGGGCAAATAGGCGAAGTGTCGGAAGGCCACCGATGAGATGGACCGATGATATTAATAATAATTAGGCTAATTTGTATAGCGCCGTTTTCGTGAATAGCTCACCTCAAGGGCGCTTTGACAATGTTTTTAGTCATGAGAGCTGCATGTGACACCAGCAATCAGTTAACCGTTGTTTACATTTTATGGGATATTTTGAAAAGGTGGGTTTTAAGGTGAGATTTAAAGTCTGTCGGATTGTCAATGCATCTGAGGCATGCAGGAAGCATATTCCAGGCGGACGGACCTGCCACTGCGAAGGCCCGATCTCCGAAATTTGTCCGGGGGTTGCGCTTTGGCTCAACTAATCTGCCTATTGCCGAGGAGTTTGCTGATCGAAGCGTAGATTGCCGCAAGTTAGGGCTATCAGCAACACAAAGTTCAGATATATAGGCTGGTGCCATTCCGTGTCAAAAGGGTTGGACAATCTTCGATACAAAGGGGGCAGGATAGAGACGAGTGGAAGAAATTGGAAGATGCCTATATCCAGCAGTGGAGGGAAGAAGGCTAGCAACGAAGAAGAAGAAGAATTGTGAAATTTATAACTTGTGTGAAAAAAAAAATTGCATTAAAAGTTAAAACTTTTTATAATTGTACAATGAACTTAGTTTTTAAATGGTAAAAAAATCTTTGTTTCCGTAAATAATTCATGGATTCCAACTAGTTATCAAATATTTGATAATGCCTTAGAAAGGCGAAACATGTCATTTACATAAATTATAATAAGAGTTCAAGAAAACAGATGTTTTCATTCGTATTAATTATGAACTGTTTGAGTTTTAGTCCATTGTTGAAGAAGCTTGTTTCTCACCGACGGGGGCTAACGGCGGGGTCATTTTCCAGTTGAAGCAGTCACCACGGGGGCGGGAGGAGCGGGGAGCGGGGGCGGCACGATGGTGAAGACTTTCCAGGCTTACCTACCGCCCTGCCACCGCACCTACTCCTGCATACACTGCCGAGCCCACCTGGCGAGCCACGATGAGCTCATTTCAAAGGTATTAACCCTTATTCAGAACATAATATAATACATACTATATCATTTAATTAACTATACACAATAACATAAATTATAAACAATAATAATATTCAATATGAATGAACATCCATAATGACAATATAATAAAATGATTACGAATGATTAGAGATGAGGTCTCTAAGACGTATGTGGGATAGAACGATATACGACAGAATCTCAAATGAGATAAGAAAGGAATCTAGAGCGGAAGAAGGTTTTATGAACAAAATTATGAAAGGATCGCTCCATTGGTTCGGACATATGGATGGAGAAAGAATGGTTAAGAAAGTATATACGGAGTCGAGGCAGACCGAGGAAAACATGGCATGACAGAATTAATCAAATTTTAAAGGTTGGTCATGTTAGAAGTCGGAAAAAATCGACGTGCGTGTATGACTCGCTGTATGAATGTGGAGGAAGCTAGAGAGTTATGCCAGGATAGAGTAGTGTGGTGGTCCATTCTCTCTGCCTACCCCTACGGGGAAACGGCGTGATGATTTGTTTGTTTTATTACAAATTCAAACTTTGATACGAAGCCATTACTTGATGGTTTGACATATTTAAAAATAAAATTAAACACTTTTTCACTTCGTATAAAACCACTTTATTTGAGTAAGTAGCGCCAACCTGTTTCACTCTGTGGCGAGCTTCCTCAGGGCTATACACAAACTAGACTGTGTATAACCCTGAGGAATCTCGCTATGGAGTGAAACCGGTTGGCGCTACTTACTCAATTGAAGTGGTTTATACTAAATAAAAAAGTAAATTTCAAATTCCTTTGTAACATATATTTATTTTAATTTTACTTAATTTTATGGGTTCGACCGGTTTCGGCAGCTCGCTGCCATCTTCTGATGAATCAGTGGAATTTAACAAAATATAAATATCATATAGGAATTTTTAATGTTAAAAATATGTTTTCATTATTTCCAATGAACTTCTACCAAGAAATTTCAATTAATATCATTAATATTTTTTAATAATAATAATCATAATAATAAATAATGTAAGATAATAAAAAAATACTGAAGGAATAGTACAAGTTAATGCGTATATGTTTTTTTTTGGGATTTTGGGTAAATCCATGCATCTTGTTACCTTCTTCAACCGTTGTTCCGAAGATCATTGCAGTTTCCATCTTTAGGGTAATATGATTATGTATACGATGAGTTTAATGAGGCTGCAACTATCTCCGAAAATTCGAAGAAGATAAAGTATACGGATATACCCAAGATCTAAAAAAACAGATAATCCAAGTGTTAATCGGAAAGGCTCATTAAATTGTTCAAAGAAACAATAACAATTTGAAAGTACTATTAAGGAATAAAAAAATAAACATAAATAATGAGATTTGCAATCTTCCATTGTAAAGAGTCCATAAAAACCAGAAAGGAACAATATAATAAAATGTACAACTAATAAGGGGGGTTAACAAGGTGATAGTTTAAAAGTAAACATAGATTATATTTGTCATTGTTTATTAATTTTTACCCATGTATTTTGTTATTTGTTCTTAAGTACTAACCTATTCATTAAAAAAAATACTTTGTTTTTTTAAACTAATGAATATCTTGAATGTTTTACGATCGTTCGCATTTCAGTAGACATCTTCTGGGTCATTGTGCCGTATGTCAATGACTTCCTTTGCCGACATTTAGGAAACACGTCGGTAGGAACGCGGGCACTGAATTTGATTTTGCTTTTTATATTTTACTTAAATTCACTTCTTCACACGAATACATACGTCGGTACGAGACTAAAAACCTATTTTTATTCAAGTTTAAGGCTTTTAATTAACACAGTGGAATTCAAAAACCACTTTTTGTATATTTTTACTAACTTTTTTATAAAAATAAATTAACACAACTTTTTTTGCAGATACAATCCTCACATTTAATTAATTGTTTTATATATTGTTAAGTTATTATATTTATTAATTGTCGGTTCACAAAGAAAGCATCAAATGTACAATAGTGATAATTAATGAAAAATATGTATTAAAACTTATTAGATGCCTCAGTTAGATGTGCACATCGAGTTCATAACACTGTACCACCTCTCAGTCAAAACAAGATATATCGTTTTGTATATAAGGGAACATTTATTTAATTTTAATTCAGTTAAAGTTTCACATACGAAACGCGTTGCTTTAATTTATTTTTATGGCAATAAAAATATATAATAAGTGATATTACACAGTTTTAAATCTTCTTTCCAAATTAACAAAAAACAAAAGGTAGGTAATTCATTGTTTTCGCCAAAACACTATGATACTTCAACATTATTATTTAAAAAAACGTTATTATACGTATCACACTTATTTTTTGATGAGATTGTCGCGACAGCTGTTTCCCCAACCTTTGTTTTCATCATCGGGTATTACAAACAAATATTGTTTGTAATATCCGATGATGCCAACATAGATTGGGGAAACAGTTGTCGCGACAATCTCATCAAAATAAATTGTGGTACAAACAACAATAATGTTCCAAAATTAATACAATTAATATCTCTCTCTATCAAACCTCTGTGGTGCATAGGGCCTCATGGAATCTTCGCCACCCGACTCTATCGCATGCCTGATGTTTAACATCATCCCAAGTGAGGCCTGCAGCTTTAACCTCGTCATGTAGGGCTCTTCACCAGGTGGCTCTAGGTCTGGCTCGGTCCTCTTTCCCCCCATAGGGGACCAGTATAGTGCGCCCTGAGCGATGCAGGCTGGGATATTTTTTTCCTTATTAATTTATGGCTTTGATATTCTCTGTAGATAAGTGCTTAAATGTTTATTTAAACTAAATCAGTAATCATTCATATTTATGAAGTTTGCCAAAATCACGATAATAGTTTGAATGTGAATCATGTTCCTGTTCCGAAATGTAACGGTTTTCGGAATAGTTATTCTAATACTGGCCAAGATAATTTTCCATTTATAGGATCATAAGCAATTTGCTTTGGCCTTTGCCCTTAGTAGTATTGTAGCGTAATCTTTTTTCGTTGAAAAGGGACGTTATTTATAATTTGATAACCTTTCCCAAGGAAAGCTTTTCTTTCTCTTTGGATCTCCGCCGGAAATATTTCCAAACTGAAAACCTTTTGTAGGCGCGTAATTTATATTCCCCGTGTGTCAGTGGCAGCATCTCCTTCACGTCCTAACCTGACACGAAACACTTTTTTACTACCAATCATCTACATATCTTCTTTCTTACTTGATCTGAATATTTACACGAGATACTAACTTTCGTGTGGTAACTCTTATCTTTTGTTTTTCTTCTTCTTTTTTCGGTGCCAGGTCCCCCCAACGTTGGCGATCACTGAAGCAAAGACATCTCTGTCCTGCGCCACTTGAAACAGGTTCTGAACTCTTGTTATTCCTGTCCACTCTTTGATGTTCCGCGGCCAAGACAGTTGCCTTCTACCAACTCCCCGACGTCCCTCCACTTTACCCATCAATATCAGTCGAAGGAGGTGCTATTTTTCTTCCCTTAACAGATGACCCAAATATGAGACCTTTCTAATTTTCACACTCGACATCAGCTCTCTATTGGCTCTGGATAAATGTAGACAAAGTATTTCAGGAGAAAGGAGTAAAACGCTTATCAATTTCACAATATTGTTTAATTGGTAAGCCTTTTTTTTGTATGCATAGATATATTCATAGTAGATGAAGAATAATAATAATCAAAATTTACAAAATAATGTTTTGATGGGCTTATCGTTATCCTGTATCCATATTGTACGAATTATCTGGATATTATACCAAACCTTCACATTTATAACCGTATACGCAGACTTTTAGTACTCGTAGATAATTATAATAAAATATTGCGAATCGTTTCAAAATGCTTTGTTATTTACTTTTGACGTGTGCAGTCATAAAACATTCCATGAAGTCAATTTATGGTAGTTATATTGAAAATATTTTATTATGACTCGTAATTAAATACGCTTGTATTATTATAGTGTTAATCGATATTTCTTTTCCTTACTTACGTGATAGTCCGCGCTAATAGAGTGTATCGGACGAATCCATCACAATAAAATTGTTATATTTCTTTATTGCACTAATACAGTAAGTGACGCAGAAAATGATAACTTCGTATAGAGACACAATAACCCCACCTTATCGATACGCTTGTTCGTTAAATTGTGTTGTTTCTCGTGCTGATTCTTTCAGTTCATTAAACGATCTTCAAATTGTGACTTCATCATCATCATGTATCTGTCCACTCCTGGACAAAGGCCACCACCATTTGCTTCCATGACTGTGGATCAGTAACATTAATTAATTATATATCTAAACGTATATTGTATCTATAGTATGTATTTGATAAATGCGATTTTTTTTTTTTTTTTATTTTTTTATTTTTTCCTTGTATACAACAGGTCGTTTGAACCCAATTACTGTGTATAATTTATTTGAGCTATTATATTGATTCTTATAACATGTGATAGGTAGCCAATCTATCGCCATTTTATTGTCACGAGAATTCTACACCAGACCAAAGAAAGTGTGACAATCACACTGCCATCGCCGGGGATTGAACCCGGAACCTTCGGCATGGAAGTCAGAGCTCTTACCACTCTGCCACGAAGGTCGACATTGCCACGTTTATCTCGGTCATCCTCTTTCTCAATTCTTTCTTTCTATGCGTCCAGGCCATCATAATGACTCTTTCATTATTTTGTTCACGACTTTTTTATTCTCACTGCAGTCACTTCTTACATTGGCATTTTTTTCATTTAATTTAATTTATTTTAATAAAAATTACAAACATTACGGACATATTTCCAGATCGTTTGCAATTACATTATGAGAATTCAAAAGAGAAGCATAAAAAAATAAAATAAAAATAAGCTTAAGAATTAGAAATAATCATAACATTGATATAGCATCCCTGGGGCAACTCACACTATCACGAAATATGTCGACCTCCGAGGCGACCCGATTAAGCAATAAGATTGCCCTACCCACAGGCATAACCATTGGCAGGTTGTTTATGCAGCGCGGTAAATAAAACAATCTGTGCTGTCTTTGACGAAGGTAATTATCAGGGACAAATAGACCTACATCACATTTAACATCATATACAGATTTTCCACACATTCGACTAAGATAAAAATGTCTGCCGCGTCTAAATAAAACGACGTGCGTGCATGACACGATAATGTTAAGGAATCGAGAGCTGTATGTCAGGAAAGAACAGTGTGGCAGTTCATTATCATTTTGTCTACCCCTTCAATAAGACGGCGTGAAGGTTAGTTAGTTTTTTTGTGTGTGTACTTATAATTATTGATATAAACATTAACATCTGTATATTTCACTATTGAATACTTATGTGTTGTTCTGGCAAATTGTAAATTGTGTGCAGGAAGTGATAATTCGTATTAATTGATCGGCGATCTCCCAATGCTATCGAGTGTTCCATATATGACCACAGATAACACGAACAACTGCATACACGATACAAATAACGGCTTGCGATCGTATTCAACGTAATTGTCTATTCAAGTAATTATTATCTAATTACCCCCATCGTTGCGTGAGTTAAATTAAAATGCTTCTTGCAAGATCACAATATCTCAGTTAAACCAGATGTTCAGTATTGATGATTCTAAATTGTTTCAATTTGCTTACAGTACTATTTTGACCCTTATATTTTTATGTTCGTACTTAAACTGTGGACATTATAGCGCTTATAATTCCCAATATAATTATAATTTCTAAATTGCCGCACAGAGGCCCTTCGAAGTTCTCCTGTATTGAAAGCGATTCGTCTTTTAAATGAGGTTGCAAAAGAGATACACCTCTTTGGATGCAATTATGGCGAATTCGTGAATACCCTTACGATAAAGGCAGCAAGGAAATAACTGGCATATTCCTATTTATAAGGGTTTATGTATATTCCTTTGATATTCTTTTTTTTCACCCTTTACATCGATTTGGCTCGCGCTGTAATGATGTAAGGAGATTTTTCAACAAAATAATAATAATAATAATATGTTGTATTAATTAATTTATCGTGTCTTGTATTAAAAATGGTTTTTAATATGACCCACAAAAATGACAATGCACAAATACAAAAAACATGTTACTTCAAAGACAACAAAAAAGGGCGGCTTGAATCTTGTATACTTTTTTAAAATAAGTATACATTAGTTTTAAATAGTGTTATAATATATTCTAAAACACAATTCATTTTAAATTATACACTTTTAGATATGTTTTGTTCTCCTCGTTTATTCATTGTTCGTTAAATTTGTTATTTATATATTGAGATTATATAGAGTGCGAAAAATACCTCCCTAAATCGGGTTACCCCAATTGGGAAGTATTTAAACCATATACTTGGTAATTGAGTAATAAATAAATATACGTGTTTCACGGAGTTCTATCATATATTTTCATAATATTATTACTTATAGGATTTTAGAGTCAATTCACCATTTTCATCTTTCTTATTCGCTTAATGGAATTTTGTAATATATAAAGTAATTCAATAGTTTATGATAAAACACTATCTTACTGGGGACTAGTAGTTTTTTCAGAATCTTTGTTTTTAAGACAATTTAATGATTTTTCTGAAATCTCTTAATGAACGTAATTTAAAATAATAATTAAATAAAACGATGTTTCTTAAATACAACTTCCCCATTTTGTCTTTATTTCGACTGTGACCGGTTTCGCCATGCTAGTTGGCATCGACAAAATGGTCCTACCAGACTGGTCCAACCAATAAGTCGATGCCAGCTAGCCTGGCGAAACCAGTCGCTCTCGAGATAAAAACAAAAAGTGGAAGTAGTTATGTTAAATTTTTATTTATTTAATTATTGCATTTGTATTCTATTCAACTTACTTCAAATAAGTTCGCATAAAGGTAAAATATCTCTTTGAAAACACATCACATCACACACCTGCCGACACAGAGATGAGTCACATCGGCATTTTTTCCACCCACGAATATAGATATTACTATCGCAGAGACAGGACGTTTCTGCTTGGAATTCGATATTACCTCTGACCCCTGCACCCAAAGCGGTGTTTAAATCAATCAAAAGTTTTGTCCATTGTTTTGGCCGATATAACATTTGATATATTATTGTATCACCTGGTGATGTGAACATAGGTTGATGAGACAGCTGCCACGTAAAATAAAATATAATAGTGATACAAAAAACAAAGTTATTTAATTTAACAGTTTAAAAGTTTTGTAGTTTTACCCTTAGACCGCTAAGCAAACGTCACTATATCTCTATCTCGTCACTATATCTCGACACTGTTGACGACCTTCGTGGCCGAGTGGTAAGTGCATCGACTGCCAACCCGAAGGTTCCGGGTTCGATTCCCGGCGAGGGCAGTGTGATTGTCACACTGTCTTTGGTCTGGTGTAGAATTTACGTGACAATAAAATGGCGATAGATTAGCTACCTATTACATGTCACTAGAATAACTATGATAGCTACAATACCCTGTACATCGATTTGGCGCATGCTGTCATGATGTAAAGAGCTATTCAAAATAATAATAACTGTCATCATTACATTCTTTCGTCCGACAGATTCTGAATGTTATCTTTACAACGATAGCCTTCAATTCCGCGTCGTCAAATTTTGCGGGGACACCTTCGCGTTCTTCGTCGTTCACGTCGTAATCTCCAGCTTTGAAGCGTTCGAACCAGAAACAGTAGTTTCTCTCAGAAGGGGCATACTACCCATAAACTTCTCTGCGCAAAAAATACGTTTTTGCCGCACCTTTCTTCAATAAAAAGCAGTGAAGCAAATGGGACTTCTTCGGCACAAATTCGGACATTTTCAACTCTACCAAAAAAAATGTTGTTTCCATTTGCTATAAATGTATTATGTACTGATTGACAGCTGACATGTAGACCTATAAAAATATGTAATTGCCAGAGGCAAAAAGCATCAAACGGATTACGTAGTGCCATCTCATAGAAAACGGATAAGACTAATTCAAGTACCCAATAGCATTAATCGATTATATCAGTATCTTCCTCGAGTATTAAAGAATCAATGAACAAACACTCGTGATCCTAATGTGCACGACTTATTGATCTGTCTAAAGTCGGTTGCAGCGGACACAAAGTTAAAAAATAGGCGTAGCATTTCTCATTTTAAAAACATAAAAGATGGTCGCCAAAATTTTCAATTCAAACAGGTTTTTACCGTTATTGAAAACAAACAATTTCAAGGACACATCGACACACGTATGTGATATTCGAGATAATATGTATTAACAAGTAAAATAATAATAAAAAATCTACTTAGATTGCATAAATCGAAAGTGAAAGATTCTGTAATTTATTTAACCCTCCCTTCCCTGTGATGGGTATCTTCTACACGTTGCTTCTAATAACCATCAATATCTCTATACATTTAATAAATACAACGTTAAGATTTTAGGTATTCCTCCATAATATATTTACGCATTGATTAAAAAAATTATATTAATAATAATCAGAATTCATCGGGTACATCGAAGGTATTTTGTGAACATCGGAAACAAAATTCGTAGCGCTGAGTACGCGACACTATATTCGCATCTCACTCTTGCATATGTTCTAGCTTAATGTTCTCACTCTCGGCCGTCCCGCCGCCGCCGGGAGTCGCTTTCGGGCTTCCAACCAGAGCGGGTCTATGCCCGTTCCGTGAGCGTTGCCAGATGTTTTTAGCAATTAAATCTCAATTATTATAATTTTTGACTTCAATTATAATTATATAAGGGGATTAGCTATGAATGTTCTTATTTTTCCGATTTAAAATCGCTAATTTTTTAACGCGTACTGACTACCCTACACCGGAACGCACGTTTTTATTTTAGCACCGTAAGGGAAAAGTTAAAAGAGAGACACATTCGAATTGTGTTCGTTTGATATGATATTAATGCAAAGATTATACGAATTTATTAACAGCTGGAAGTTGTTGGTGTATAGGTTAGATTGGCGTTCGGCCTAACCGACCCCTTGCCCCCCTGGCCGAGTCGACACCTAAACGGGACCTACTTTTAACTTGTTTTGAAATGGCTCCTCCGTGTTATGTGACCATTGCCACTCTTACCGGTAAAGCGATAGAGACAAAGGCAATTCTTCTCCGGTCGGCCGAGAAATTGGCTAACACGATTGGTGAACGTAACAGGAAACATTACGTCACCACGAAATGGACAATAAATTAAAAAAATATAATCAAATAATTCTTCTGAAAACTCTTGATGGGAAGTTCATTTAAAAGAAAATAATTACATAAAACGACACCCGTTTTTTTTTTAAATGAGTACTTCCACTTTTGTCTTTATTTTGACAGCGACCGGATTCGCCATGCAGGCTGACATAGACAGACCGGTCAGATAGTCATCGACTGATAGACTAGTCTGTCTATGGCAGCCAGAATGACGAAACCGGTCCCCGTGAAAATGAAGCCAAAAATGGATAAATTATAATAATTTAAAACATTCTTTAATTTAATTAAATTTAAAATGTATCTAACCGTCTAAAGACTTCGTTTGTTGAATAGCATTTTAAAAATCACGCACTTTCATAGTTTATATAATCTTCTTATTCTTCTTCAATTCGATCGGGTGATCTGTTGTCTCTATAGCTATCTCGCCATCTATCGGATGGCCTGTCAGATGGACGTTGGCCTACAGGTATTCCATTTGCAGCGATATATTCGATTCTGTGGAGTATCCATACGGTTTAAGGTCCATTTACACTGGACATTCGTTAGCTGATACCGACACGTCACGATAAAAATAGCCTTGAATCTCACCGACTCGTTATCTCAAACGCTATAATAAAATCGCCCTCGGGGGTTGCCGAAGAAAGCACCCACCTACATAAAATTGACACTGAATAAAAATAATCAATATTTTTTCAAGATGTGTTTCCTAGAGTATATAATTCTTTTTTACAGAATTACCATTTAAATTCGCTGTGGAGAAGGCGATTATCTCGGAATCGAAATATAATATGAACGGAATCGGCATTAATTAAAAGTAACAAGACACCATCAAAACGATTACTTGCTCAACGCAAACGCGTGACGTGTCGGTATCGACTGATGACGGTCCAGTGTAAATGGACCTTTACATGGTCTCGCCAGAATCGTCTCCTCGTTCTGCTGCATCTCATGATATCGTTAGTATTGCAGATTTACCTTATTTTTGTATTTCTCACTCTGAGATTATATAAAATTACCCATTTAATTTTATATGGTTTTAAATAAATGTCAAGTATCTTTTGAAGCATAATTCCACGTAGATGCCATATAAGTATTTCTGTTGTTTTGGAATATTCTCTTATTCTTTTTTTCCATTTGATGAGAGGTCGTGATAGATTCCGGCTTCGGAGACCCAGACTTCAAAGTACAGAGAAAGGTGTTTTTTTATAGAGGATTTAAATCATAAACCGAATTGTCAAATGCGGTAAGATGTGCAGGTTCTCTTGCGATCTTTTGTCGAAAATGCTTTCAATATGGTCTAAGTACCGATATTTAACTAAACTAAGGTTTAGGTCGTATGACCTGTTTATGACGGTAAGCTGTTAATGACGACGAGCTGTTCTGGGAAGATAATGTCTAACTATCATTCTCTTGTAGTCTCGTAGTCTCTTGCTGCTGGGGATTACATCTTTGACTAACTAACTAACCATCACGCCGTCTCCCCGATGGGGTAGGCAGAATGAATGGACTGCCACACTTTAACCGTTACGGCACTACATCATTCTCTTTTTGCCCCCGCGGGAGACGCGGTGGGATTGCGAACTTCATCGCCACCATTCGGCATCTCTCGCGCAAACTTTGATCGTCCAACGTAACAAAGTAAATCTAAAACAAATAATTTAAAATACAATGATATAAAATAAAATAACTTAATAAAAATAACATGACACATAATTTTCTTTTTGATGGTGCACATCTTTGACCATTTTTGCAATTCTTGTATCCTGCATACGGTCCACGTGATCTCTCCATAATCGTCTTCTGCTTCTTCCCCACCTTGCTATGTTTTTAACACTACAGGCAGACCTTTCGTCTCATTTCTGATCGCATCTCAGAGGTTTCCACCTGCGATGTTGTTATATTATCTTGTCCCTGAAAATATATTGTTTACCCGTCGTACTGCGACTGCGCAAGACCCAGTGATCACATTGCAGTCACATTTTTATTTTGTCAATATTTTGATTGAAATGTGCAATTTCGGTAACAAGTCTCGTGCCTCGTGCCGTTATCAGGGGGAGATACTGTATCAAATAATCGGAACGAATTCAAATTGAGACATTAACGTCAAGTTACATATTACCAATTTTATTTAAATATTTTCGGAAAAAAGATTTATTATATTTTATGGGAGTGACATGTTTTGCATTGCTGGGGCCTTGCGCAATCAATGGAAAGACACGTGTTATGCGTCAGTCTCCTTGTTAATCCTCTCCTCAAATTATAAATGAGAAGATAAGACGTCGAACAAAGGTTATCGCTATCGCAGAAAAAACAGCAAAGCTAAAATGGTAGTGGGCGGGGCATGTGGTTAGACAGGATAAGCTCAGGTGGTCACCTAGAATCCTGAAGTGGATGCCTTGAAACAACAGAAGAGGCATAGGAAAACCACGTGGACGGATGATATTATCCAACTTGATCGTAGGTGGGAACAGATAGTCCAAGATAGAAAATGTTGGAAGAGTTTAACACGTATCACTCCGTGGCAGTCATATGTGACTGCCAACGGTTGAATTAATAATAATAAAAAAATAGCTATAATTTATCATTCTTGTATTCAAAAACATAATATGCAACAAAATTTGAATGGCGGCATAGTGGGTCTTTTTTTTTAAAATATATCGTGGCACGATACGTGTTAAGTCTATGTCTAGTAATGGAGTAAAATTGGTTCAAAAGAAAAAGAAGAAAAGCCTCGCTAAATCGATAAAAAATGATAAAAGAAATTAACAAATAGGTACAGATTTAATATTGTATAAGGTGTCCATATTTGGAAACTAACTAACCACTAACCAGTAGGCAGAAATAATAGACTGCCACAGTGTTCTGTCCTAATATACTTCTCACGATTCCTCTTCATTCATACATCGTGTCATTCACGCACGTCAATTTCTCTGACTCCTCCCGTGACCGACATTTAACATTTGATTCGCGCCACGTTTTCCTTTGCCTTCCTCTATTTCTAACTCCGTTCACGTCGTTTACTTATACCTTCTTCACCATTCTGTTTTCACTCATCCTTTCCATGTGTTCAAACCATATTAATGATCCTTTCATTATTTTGTTCATAACACTTTCATTGTAAGTGTTATGAACATTGTATTTGTAAACGAAAAAAATTTAAATAGGAATAGTATATCTTAGCCGAATAGAATATAATGAAGTGCCCCTTTGATTAGAATAATAATTAAATTTTCCGGCCAGCCTACGGATTCGACTAAGTCGACTACTGGCAACCGGCAACCCGACAGCCGCAGCCGGTCCACCAGGCCGCTCAGCCGCACTCGATGTAATCACGAACCGGTTTAACGGTAGATACACTACCTCATTTTACAACTCAAATAAACTAAATGTCAAAACAACTATTACAATACAATACTAATGGACATTCGTCTAATGAATAAAGTTGTTGCCCTTTGTTTTAGAATTATATTCGTAATCCGCAATAACATACTTTTTTTATAAAAAAATATTTTTTGGACACATGGAAAGAATGAATGAAGGAAGAATGATAAAGAAAATATATGTAAATGACGTAAGCGGAACAAGAACTAGAGGATGACCGAGAAAAACGTGGCACGATCAAATCAATGTCATCAATATTTAATATTAAATGTCGGCCACGTGAGAATTAGGAGACGTGCGTGCATGACACAATTTATGAATGTTTAAGAATCTCTACCGCTTCGGGAGGTTCGGGGAGACAACGTGATGGTTAGTTATTAGTTATTTAATTAATAAGATGATTTTTTTTTTAGTTTATACAATTCACAACAGTGTAATGTGAATTTGTTTATTCGAATTTTCGTATTTATGTATTTCTTATTAAGTACGTGGTTTTAATATATCCCAACTGGGGTAACCCTTTCTAGGGAGGCATTTTTCGCATTATATATGGTTTCAATAGAAACAATACAATAATATGTCAAAAATAAGGAACAAGGATAACAAAATATATTTTAACGTGTATTAATTTTATATTAATTGTCTTATAGGATATTAACATTAGGTATTTTAAAGAGTGGTCAAGAAAGTATAAGTTAATGATATGAATTGAGTACGATGAAGACCGAGGAAAACATGGCATGACCAAATCAATCAAATTTTAAAGATTGTCCATGTTATAATTTTGAAGAATTGAGGCGCGTGTATGACTCGCTGTATATGTGGAGGAACCCAGAGAGGTATGTAAGGATAGAGTAGGAGTTTGTCTACCCTTCCGGTGAAACAACTTGACGGTTTGTTGTTGTTCTTGTTACTATTTCATCAACATCATCATCATCATCAGCCCTTAGTCGTCCAGTGGTGAACATAAGCCTCTCTTCCCGACTTCCACAACTCTATCTCTCGCCGCTCTGTGCCATTGACCTCCTGCCACTCTCTTGATGTCATCAGACCATCTGGCTTGTGGTCTGCCAGGATTTTTATGGCCCATTCTCGGTCTTCACTCCAGGGTGCGTCTTGTTACTTATTTTTAAAAGCATTCAAGCCGACCTTTTTTAATGTCTCTGTCTATTTATGAAATCAGATTTCTTTGTTTTATTAAATGATATAATTTTTTCACAACACTTATTTGCACTTTTAACAAATATGTTTCGGGACACGGAAGTCCTTTCACAGTGTAGAAATTTTAACGAATTTTAATGAAGGGCTTCTATGTCCCGAAACATGTTTGTGAAAAGTGCAATAAAGTTTTGTGATAATACAATGTTTTTAAACAGATTTCTTTGCAAGGATCAATTGTATCTCAATAGAGACGAATATGCAAATTGGAAACAGAATATGGTTGATCGAGGTGTTTACAGGACTTATGACCTGTCATTGGTTGGGTTAAGCGCACGCTTTATTTAATACAACATTCCCCATTCCGACTTTTTCTTATGACCACCATGTCTGCCAAATTTTTGGAAGTTGTATATATGTTAATCTGCAACACCACCCTTTGCATGGTAGTTTATTCAATCTACACACTAACGCCATCTATGAAGATTGTATTATATTTTAAGCACTAAGCAGAATATCTTTTTAACGCAATGTGAAAGGTTACCGCCATTTAGCGCATTGCTAGAAACCGCTTGGAGATCTATATGCTATAATTTTGACCAGTTTTTGTTTTTTACAACATTTTGAATGTATATAGATTTCTTTGTTTCGTTGATATCAGTTACCGATGTTAATGTCGAGCCTCGAGGTGTCCAGTGGAATAAGAGTGACAGCGATTAGTGCACGGTACGGTCCCGCTTTGGGTTGTTAACGTCGGATGTAAGGCTGGACCGTGACTCCGTCGCCCCCGCTGACACCCCCGCGCTGCCCGCCAACCGGTTATACCGCCCGCCCCGAGCGGAAGGTTAGGTACTTTGCAAACACACGTAGATCGCCCATGCCCTACCCGCAGCCATTCCCCACATTCAAATTCAAATTAACGTATTCTAATACCTTTTATTATTTGTGTATTAAATATTTATTGTAGGGACACACAGCGATTGGTAAAACAAATACAAATGAACAAACATACAGTTAAATAAAGACAGAATGTTGCCCGAAACTGTTATAGGACGCAGCGACGCTCTTTCGACAGCTTCGCTCATACAATCCCTGGGCCCGCGGGACTTACGTTAACTAGTGAATGCTACGTTTTGAAAAAAAAAGCAAAAGGGTCTCCAGGCCACATTTAATCTAGCTTAATTTCTATTTGCTTCTATGTACCAATCTTACAAAACAGAGCAAAATATGGTACATGATTTTATGGTTTATAAAATAATTTCAGACATATATTTGTGAGGGTGGGACAGAGTGTGGAATGAGAGAGAAAACGTGGAATTATGTATACATAAATCGTTTGAACCCAATAACTGTATAAAAATAGTTTTTTTGGTATTATATTGATTCTCATGACATGTGATAGGTAGCTATTCTATCGCCATTTTATATCTTCAACACCACAGACAGACCTTATCGTTTCATTTCTGACCCGATCTCTTTGGGTTTTGCCTGCGATGGAGCGTAGGGTTCGCATTTCTGCCACTCTTAGAAGGTTCTTAGTTCTATTAGTCTCGACTCTGACCTCTATTCCATACGTCATGATGGGGCGAACGCATGCCTTGTATATCTTGACTTTACTTCCGGTTAGCATGTATTTGTTCCTCTATATGGTGTCGCGCAAGCAGCCAGCCACGGCTTTCGCTTTGTAGATTTGTGCTCGCACCTCGTCATATAGGTCATTGTCATTGGCGATACTCCCATAGAAGCCCAAAAGCCCGGCTTACGTAAGAAATGTTGAATAAAAACCCCAAACCTAAGTTATCATGCCCCCGCATAAACCAACAACCCACCAAATCACCTTCCAGCAATGTTCCCATCAGACTTAAGAGAAATAGCCACAAGAGCTGAACCTGTGTAAGCCAGGAGAGGTTTTGATTCAAAATTTCTTATGCAAGCTGGGCTTCTGGGCTTCTATGGGAGTACTGCCACTGGTCACTGTAGCTAATGAGTAAGTGAGTAAGTGAATCGCATGACTTGCTCAATAGGTGTGTTATCGATGATCAGTTTATATCTGAGAGGCCTTTTGATATCGTTAAGCACTTCGTTTTACTAGTAGAAATCGTCATGTTATATTTTTTAGATGTAAGGTGGAATTTGCATCAATTTGCTGGCCGATATTATTTTAAAATATTACCTTTAATGTCAACTAGTTATCGTCCGCTATGTGCACAAAATGGAAACCATTTCCCAATGTCGGAGATGGGCGCGGAACTTGCGCCAGATTCGGCCTTCCACGTTCGAATGTATAGCATGTAGCTCCTACCGGCTGCGGCTCTCGCTCCAACAACAAAGGATGTTGCGGTCACTCGTTACGACACGATGCATGCGCCAGCTGACTATCGTGCTCCAAATGCGAGAAGCTTTTATATCTGTGTACATTATTTAAACATATTTTATACAGGGTGTTACAATAGAAGTACAAGATTCGAATTTTAAATAAAACATGGTTTTCAAACAGAAATTTATTTTCTGCCGTCCTCGTCTTACAATATCCTCGACATTGCATAATCTTTGGATATCCGGATGCCAGCAATGCTTCTGAGTGTCTTCTTTTCGTTGGTTAGGCGAATTCTTTTGACAAATTTTTGGAAGTTGTATATATGTTATCTGTAACACCACCCTTTACATGGTAGTTTAATGCTTAAAATCCAATCTTTATAGATGGCGTTAGTGTGTAGATTGAATAAACTACCATGCACAGGGTGGTGTTGCAGATTAACATATATACAACTTTCAAAAATTTGTCAGACATGGTGGTCATAAGAAAATGTGGAATGGGGAATATTGTATTACATAAAGCGTGCGCTTAACCCAACCAAGTCATAAGTCCTACAAACACCTCGATCACCATATTCTGTTTCCAATTTGCATCTTCGTCTCTATTGAGATACAATTAATCCTTGAATTCTTTTGATTCTGACAGTGTATTTTCATATAATTATTAACTATGCATATGAACGTACGTGATACGCACACTTTGACTGTACCATTCTGCGCTATCCCGTATCACGTACGCGCTTGAGAAAATGTAATGTACCTTAAATGTACAAACAAACTTTTAGGGATACGCGCGTGTGCCAACAGTGTAAGTCTTCGCAAGTATGATCGTTTTACAAGGGGCAAGCGATGTGTGCGGTCGATTTATTGACGTTTCGTAATTAAAAATAATATGCATATGTATAATTAAATTTAATTAATAAAAAAACGTGATTTTTTTACATGTTTCTCGGAAAGTTAGTACCTGGAGGTAGGGCGGTTTCTCAAAAGTCTCTTTCATCAAGAAAAAAAACCAGATCTTTGTTATTTGTTTTAATTATGATTATTATCCTTATCACAAAAATTTCAATTACGGCGTTGAACATGTGTATGTAATATGTTTGAATGTCAATAATCTTAACCCATATAATATTCATCGGTCATAAAATAACAATAGGTTTAGTTAGTATCTGTTCCTAACGACGCGTCGACCTGCCGTATTATCTAGTGTTATCACTCGAGTGTGTTCGCTTATCCTTGTTTTCAAACACACTTTTGTTTATTATAATCTTATCTTACGATAAGAACATTTACAAAAAAAATGCAAGTAACTCAACAAAAACAAATAAAGGAAACAAATGACATAAACGACATTCATACCTACCTATATATTTTCAGCAATTAAATTCCGAGAATTTAGTTGCGCCGTGAGAACCGGCAACACCTCATGATTGGCGCGCACGTGCCTGGTTAGATAGGTCCTTCCACTCAGTCGCAGTGAAGATTTCATGGTAATCGGGCGTCTGGTTCGTTTTTTATTAAATTGAGATTGATTTGTGATATTTTGATGTATATAATTTAAAATTCAGTGATTTTGGGGGCGCAAGTACGAATCATTATCAACATACTTCCTAAAAAAGTTACTTTTAAAATCCCTTTATTGCGTACAAGATACACCGTGCAAAGCCAAGTATTCTACCTTCCTGCTTGTCGCGCCAACTATGCTCAAAGCATCAACGAATATATGATAGTTACAAATGCCTTAGTAACATTGATGTTTTTCATCCGAACGCAACATACTTTAGGTGAATGATTGAAGCATCCTTTCGATGTAAATAATATAATTCATATTTTTTCCTGTAACATCTACTTTTCTTCCTCTTTTCCTTTGCCATTTTCTATCATCTGAGGGTGGCTCTTCTTGTACAAAGACGCCAAATTTTTATCTCCTGGCTCGTCAGGTTTTTGTGCATAGAAAAAAAAAATCAATTTTGTTTCAAATTTCAAGTTGCAACCGTTTTTCAAGTGTCATATATGTTTGAAATTTGGTGTTATTTATATATGCATACAAAAAATCTCTGTTTGTTACTCTAAACGTTATAACGTTATTGATCCGTTATGATTTTTGATTGTAACAATTTGTTCATCTCTTTCGTTATGTTTTTACAAGTATCATACATTACATATTATATATTTCTCATTTTATGGCGAAAAATGACAGCAGAAAATATATAAAAACGACAATCTTAACTTATTGTTGGTGATATATAAATAAAGTTAAATTGTGCGCATAACGTATTTCGTGGTTATGACTCGGCGGTAGATTCTAGGAAAATTATAATAATGCGTCCGGATAAAAAACTTCTTAAAAAAGCGAATTTTCCCCTTTTCTTATTCCGGGAAAATGAATAATTGAGATGCAAACTGCTCGGGTGTGTGCGCTACGTGATGTGTCTGGCGTAGTTGCTGGTTCCCTATAAAAAGCTATCCGTTTCTCAGAATCTTGGGTTGCCTGGAATCCATCATTATGATGTATGATTGTCATTTGTTTTACATGTGAAGTACGCCGTCTTAATGTTTATTTTTAAATACTTTTATTTTTTATACTTTATTATGTAGATTTGGATCTTATGGCATACGGAGTTTTAGTTTAACAGTAGTTGTTATTTCTATCGCGTTTGATGAAATTATTTATGGAAAATGTGATTCAGTGGGTTGTTGGTTAATGCGGGGGCTAAATCTGTGACCCGCATTCTTCTTCTGAAGAAGGGTGATTTGGTTTTGTTAACATAGTCACGCGTTTTTAGCCACGAAGTCCACCCTCTTTTCGATTCTAAACTAACTTACTAAATACGCAATATCAATACTTTAGATGACATGCGCATATTTTTATTATTGTTATTATTATTGTGTTAAATCGCTCTTTACATCATGACAGCATGAGCCAAATCGATGTAAAGGGAATTATAGCTATCATAGTGATTCTCGTGACATGTGAAAGGTAGCTAATCTATCGCCTTTTTATTGTCACGTGAATTCTACACCAGACCAAAGAGAGTGTAACAATCACACTGCCCTCGCCGTGAATCGAACTCGGAACCTTCGGGGTGGCAGTCAATGCACTTACCACTCGACCACGAAGGTCGCGTACTTTTAATTAAGTTACATCTTCGTTTTAAAACTGCATATAAAAAAAGTAGAATATAAAAAAATATTTTAATTAAATTTCAAATTAGCACAAATAATAGACGAGAAAAAATAGACTCAATGCCAGGTAGGCCTCTTCGAACATTCTCCATTTTCATCTATCCTGAGCGACTCTTATTCAACGTCTTCTCCCGACTGGAATTATATCGTCAGCCCATTTTTTGGTGTCGACCAATGCTAATTTTCTTTCCCATGGTCTCCACGTCAAGACTCTGTGTGCCCATCTCTTTGATCCCTGTCTGGCAATACGTCCTGCTTATGTACTACTCTGGTTTGGTAACACGGTTCATCACATCGGCAAGCTTTATCCGAGGTCTGATATCGGTATTGGGTATTTTGTCCCCCAGACTTTTGCCAAGCATAGGTTAGTTAATTAGTTAACTATCAATCCAATAATCACACGGATTGTTGATTAAATAAAGTTTTTGTAAAAGCACATAATGTAGATGTCCGAAGCTCTGTGGAAAAATACGTGTACAGTGTTCTAAAATACCGCCAGTGAAAACATTTTGACCGTTAGTCGTTGCTTGAATATTTTTTGTTCAGTTGTACGTGTATAATATAAAATCGATTGCAATTTAAATGGCTGGCGGTTATCAATATTCCCATTGCCGCGGCAAAGTTCACGGCCGCCGCTACCCGCGGCGCTTGTTTGACTGTTTAAATCGATTGTTTGTGTGCGTATGGGTTTCCTTAGGGTACGGCCACACCGAAGTGTAAGGGTAGGGGGTTAGGTGGGAGTCTTTATCTGACCTGCCGCACTGTTAATGCTCGGAGATTTCGGCGATTGTAGCGCCGCTGTGATCTTTTATGATACTAACCACAATAAAGAAATTTGAAAATAAAAGTGGTTTGGACATATGGAAAGAATGAATGAAGAAAGAATGGTAAAAAAATTATATGTTAACGATGTAAATGGAACCAGAAATAGAGGAAGACCGAGGAAAACGTGTCACGATCAAATAAATCAAATATTGAATGTCGGTCATGTGAGGAGTCAGAGAAATTGACGCGCGTGCATGACACGATGTATGAATGTTGATGAAGCGAGAGAAATATGTCAGGAAAGAATAGTGTGGCAGTCAATTCTTTATGCCAACCCCTTCGGAGAGACGGCGTGATGGTTAGTTAGTTAGAAAATAAATGTGAGTTTATAAATTTATGATCCTTAATTTAGTGGTCACTAATCTTTGCTTCAATTAATTAATTCATAAAATAAAGTAAACATTAAAAGTTTCATCGATTTCGTGACATTTGGGAATAGTACAAACTGACATTAACGTCATTAGTTCCGTCTAATTGTGGATAGTACCATAAAAGTTCACCGCGGGGCTACAATCGCCGAAATGTCCCGAGTGTTTACCACAGGTGGCTTGTGATCAAGCGCTTGGCGCGAAGCGTATAGTGTTGCTGGTCCCATAGTACGCTATGCGTTGGTTCGCCAGGTGTGTTCATCTTGGCTCCTACCCTGGCACTCCGGTGTGGCCGTACCCTTACGCGGGGTGTGAGTAATGCGTGATTAGTCCGACACGAAAGCTTGTTTTCTCTCAATTAACCTTCGTTTTTGACATTACGTTTTATTTTCGCACGTAAAATCGCTAAAGTCTACTTCTACGTGGATTTTGAGACATTGAATACGTACTGATCTACACGGAATAATACGACCCGTATACCTCGCTATCCCGAGAGAAATCAATTGTGCGCTGAGAGATGCGAGATGTGGGTTTTGAGTTTTACCGTGCGTTGATCTCTTTAACTGGTGCCCCCAAGAGTTTTTTTTTTAAATTTTATTATATTTTATTTATTATCTCTTTTATTTGTGATCCTCCATTGTTTTATTCAGAATTCGATGGAAAGTAGTAATTTAAAAACTCACAAAAACTGAATGAATAAATTAACCAGGTAGCCCTCAATAAAAGTAATAATATAGTCGAGTAATCGTTTTAATACAAAATTGGCCCAATTATTTAAAGATATAACTTCATTCATTCATTTCTCGGCGCTACATCCTGGTGTGGGACTTGGCCTCCTCCACAACGGTCCTCCACTGACTTCTGTCCCTGGCCATCTCTCTCCATTCCCCAGCTCCTTACATTTTCTCCCAATCTTTTCCTTTGTCTGCCTCTTGGTCTCTTTTCTCGAGGCACCCATCTGGATTTAATTTGTGGTGTTCTACCCTCTGGCATTCTTTCCACATAGCCAGTCCACCGTAGGCGTTGAGACTTACAGAATCTCACTACTGTTTCCTGGTTAATCAGTACTTCAAGTTCAAGGTTTCTTTTAATTCCGTAAGTCCCATCTTCCAGCGTGGGTTCAAAAATTTACCTCTCAAAAACTGCCAGCCTGCCTTCCTCTATAAGTAAGATATAACTATCATACTTTATTATATATTTTTCTTCTATCGCCTTCAGTGTGTATTGTGGATTCACATTTGAATAAATAGAATAACACTTTATATTTCCACATTTTATTCTTCAATTTGCAGACATGTTTCGGTTGTGACCCAACCTTGTTCGATGCACAAATTTAAACTAAAAATCTGTATCTGCATATCGAAAAATAAAGTGTTATTCTATAATTATTGTTTAAAAGTTTTGTTTGTTCGCTCCAAAAATTAGTTTTTTTTACAATCGTGTCTGCATCTACGAAGTTTGTTTTATGTTATATATTTTTATTGCAAATTGTCATTCATCAGATTCGATGCTATATCCTTTCTTATCCGAATCGTGAATGTTTCACCACGTTTTGCAATCCGTATCCCGATGAGTCTTATTAGCACTTAGGCCGCCATCACATTTTACCGTTCCATTTCGCACTTGATCTGGTGTAACGGAATAATTGTACCTCCGGAGTGCGCCGCTCTTCCCCTGGCTAATGAACCCACCCGCCCCCGCTGCCGACCCCGCCCCCGCCCCCTCCTCGCCCGACCTCGCCGCGAGGCCAGAGCCTGACTCACTGAGCGTTGGACCCGCAGTTAGTCACTGCCAAGCGGTGGACTCTGGATGGGCACCTCTGTGGCTGGGGCGACCTCTTTATTACCGCGAAATCGGCCTTCCGAAACTATTTTTCGGAGCGTTGAGCTTCCTTTGAAAGCAAAATTTATTGGCGATTCAGGAAACCTATTCACATATTTTATTTTTTAATTTAGAATATTGATTTTTTTTAACTAATGAACCATCACGCCGTCTCCCCGAAGGCGTAAGTAAAAATAATTTAACGCCACACTGTTCTTTCCTGACATAACGTACGTATCTGGATTCCATATTTATACATCGTATCATGCACGCACGTCGATTTCTCCGACTCCTCACGCGGTCGACATTTCATATTTTATTGATGTGATCGTACCACGTATTCCTCGGTCTTCCTCTATTTTAAATTCCGTTAATGTGGTTTACATATAATTTCTTTATCATTCTTTCTAAAAGAGGTATTATTTGTAAAATGTTTTAGGTGTGCATTTCATATCGTTTTTAAATAAAGCGAATATCACATATTTTCGGTTCTAAAATATTATGCATGGGGTTACATTTTATCCATATGATCTTTTTAAATTTGAAACTCCGGAATGTTTAAAGTGAAAATTTATATTGTCTCAGGCTTATAATTTTTTAAACAAAAATATACAACACCTAAAAGATAATCTAATGATTTTACCAAAACCTATCGATTGAAGTTCATTTTAAATGATAATTGGTAGGCTCGCTGAGACAGACTAGTCTGTCGATGCCAGCGAGCCTTGCGAAACCGGTCGCTGACGAATAAAGACAAAAGTGGAATTAGTTATTAAAACAACTATTTTTGAACTTTGTTACAAAGCCAATATTTCATGTTTTGACATAATTAAAAATTAAATCAAACACTTTTTATAAAACCACTTTGTTTTGAGTAAGGAGCGCCAACCGGTTTCACTCTGTTACGAGCTTCATCAGGGCTATACATAAACTGTTATATACACTAACAGTTTTTAAAATTTTAAATTTTTAAAAGTATTTTTTTTTATTATTATTTAATTTATTTATTTATTTATTTATTTTAGGGTTACAAACAGCGAATAAGTATATAAATATATATAAAAATACACCAAGAAGTACTTAAATAAGGCCAATTACATGTTACCACAAATATATAATAAATGAATGTACAGAGTTAACATTATAGACTTATGAAACGAGATTTAACTAAACTAAAAGCAAAATAAAACTAACTAAGGTAATAGTATAAAAATCAATAAAAAGATAATATTTATAATACTAATAAAGGAATATAACATGATAGCACTATACACACCGAAAAGTTGCTGCAACTATTTTTTTTTAAATCGTAAGCGTTTAGGTGAAGCGTTTTGGTTATTTATTATAATTAGAAACTTAAAAGTTGTTGCTGATTTTGTTTCAGTAGATAATGCCATATTTTTGCGGTCACGACTAAATTAACTGTGTAGTAATATGAATGACAAAGGAGAGAGCCTCGAATGATAATATCGGGTTTTGTCAAGTTACGTAAATTATTTCGCGTGAAAATCGGCCTTCGAAGTAGACGTTTTTAAATTGTCTTGTGAGCAAGTTCCTACTCGTAACACTTTTGTAGTTGCTTGAATCGATGTAAAAAAAATAATCAGTAACTCTAACCTAAGTTTAATTCGCGGGAACTATATGTATAATTTAACCCGCCAGAATGACTCTTGTGACGTGACGTAGTTTCGATGTAAAGTTTGTAGTGTGAAGTCGTATATCGCTTTCATGTCTCGGTACAAGTTACCTCGCTTGTGTTCACAATGGACAAGTATTAAGTAAATGTTATCCGGCTTCTGAAACTTTGGTACCAACTCACGGGTTATAGACCAAATGTTTTTCATATGTTTTCATGCTGTTATGTTATTTTTATTAAAATATATGCTGTCTATAACGACCTTCGTGACCGAGTGGTAAGTGCATTGACTGCCACCACGAAGGTTTCGGGTTCGATTCCCGCCGAGGGCAGTGATTACAGTGTTTTGATTGTAACACTGTTTTGGTCTGGTTTAGAATTCACGTGACAAATAAAATGGCGATAGCTATCTACCACATGTCACGAGAATCACTATGATAGCTATAATACCGATAATAGCGATGAGGTTCGCAACCCATCACACCGCATCTCCCGCGGGGCGTAAAGAGAAGGCTGGAGTGCCGCATCGGTTTAAGTGTGACAGTCCATTCTTTCTGCCTAGCCTTTCGGAGAGACCGCGTGATGGTTAGTTAGTTAGTTATTAAATATAAAGATGATAGGATCATTAAGATGGTTTGGACATATGGAAAGAATGAATGAAGAAAGAATGGTAAAAAATTATATGTTAACGATGTTAATGGAACCAGAAATAGAGGAAGACCTTGGAAAACGTGGCACGATCAAATAAATCAAATATTGAATGTCGCCCATGTGAGGAGTCAGAGAAATCGACGCGCGTGCATGACACGATGTATGAATGTTGAGGAATCGAGAGAAATATGTCAGGAAAGAAAAGTGTAGCAGTCCATTCTTTCTGCTCACCCCTTGGGGAGACGGCGTGATGGTTAGTTAGTTAGTTAAACCACCATTTTTTTTATCATCCGATGAGGAAAACTGATAAACATAACAGAACACATAACGATTTGCATTTTGTGTAAATAATTACCTAACTGTTATTATAAGCGAAGAAAAAATGTTTATAATATAAATTTTACTGATGGTGACACAACCCACTTCAGCGGCAGCTGACATAACAGACATTTGCAAAAATGACCCACAATGTTAGAATAACGTTTTATAAAAGTAATTTCTGATGAAGACTAGAATGACCCACTTCGACGTAATAATGTATTTACAAATACACCAAATGACGGATAACGGAATTTTTAATAGCCTGTACCTATATGAAATGTCAGATTTTCCCAAACGTTAAAAATATAACTGTGTTTGGACTTTCATATCCGCGTGCTTGATAAATTGTTTTAGAATCACTTGGACTTGGATCTTCTGGCTTACAGAGGTTAAGCTCTAATGGCTATTCCTCTTACGTCTGTAGGAAACATTGTTGGAATGTGATTTGGTAGTTGTTTTATGATGGGGCTGAATGTATGGCCCGGAGTGTCCCTCCGAAAGAGGGCGAGGGGGGATTTAGGGTTTATGAGTCTTACATTATTGTCAAGGAATGAAAGACCAGTTAGGGTTGGGATTGTATTTATAAAAAAGTCTGTTCCCGAGGGGAAGATAATAGGAACATTGCCTTGATGGAGTTGTGGTAAGATATAGGAGATAGCATCCTGCGTGAGACCATTTTGTTTGGCGGAATACGTAGTGGGCTATCGGGGAGGATTTTTTTTTATCCGCATTGATTGCGGGAGGGGTAAAGGACTGAATGATGGTGGATAACTTGGTGGTAAAGGGTCATTATTGATAAGGAAAATGGTAATGGTGGTCTATGAATTTTAGTATGAATTTTAACAGTTAAATCACTATTATTTTCTTTGTCTATTTTTTTATGTAATTTTGGGTAATTTAATATGCTTTTTTTTGTGAGAAATACGCTTAATTTTTTCACAAATAAAATTACAGCAGAATTGAGGTTCGTAAATACGTCCTAAATATTTGTGTTTGGAGTATTTCCACGCATACCAGTACAATGATATAAGTTTTATTTTGTATCTGACTGTGAAACGCTTTTTGTTGGCATAAACGCTATAGATGCCACTAGGTCAGAGCTGTTTTATTTAATACTTCACACGAGTTTGAATATTATACAATATATCAGAAATGAAAAATATACAAATTGTTAATAAGTGATTGATTCAAATGTATGCTGGCTGAGCTTCTCGTTTGAAGATTTATCAATAATTCCCGTCTATGGCTAATTTTTTATGAATTTATTATACTTGTATAATTTCTCATGACTCTATATAATCTTCATTGTGCGGCATGCTTCATTTGCAGCATAGACACATAGTCCCAGTTCATCATAATATTACATACAATTTTGTAATATTTATAGTTTTATGAACAATGGTGTAAAACTCCATATTTAATAATTGATTGTGATGAAAACTTCTACGAGGAGAAAAATATCGCCTGCTGCATCTGATTTTGAAGGGAAAAATAGAGGGCCGCAGGGGGGTAGGAAGAAGGCAGATCTCTTGGCTGCGCAATGTGAGGGAATGGACGGGAATCGGAACTGTGGAGGAGCTATTCCGGACAGCGCAGGGTAGGGAAGAGTTTACCAGAGTGATCGCCAACGTCGGGGGGACCTGACAGGGTACTTTAAGGAGAAGAAGGATGAAAACTTGTGTTTTCTAGAAGTATTATTAATGTTTATGGGAATGACATGTTTCGCTTTCAAATGTCATTTGATAATGCCTTACTAAGGCGAAACATGTCTTTCGTATAAACTATAATAAAACTCAAAAACACATTGAATACTTTTCACTTGGTATAAACCCCTTTATTTGAGTTAGTAGCGCCAACCGGTTTCACTCTGTAGCTGGCTTCCTCAGGGTTATACACAAACTAAACCTGTGTATAACCCTTAGGAAACTGACTATAGAGTAAAATTGGTTGTGCTACTAGTTCAGATAAAGTGATTTATACTAAGTGAAAAAATGTTTATTTTTAAATATATAAAATCACGGCTTTGTATCAAAGTTTATAATAAAACTTTTAGAAAACAGACGTTTTTATTAGTATTAATTTATAATAATAAATACGATTGTTTAGTGGTTTTACTTGGATTTAATTTATATTCATCAGCCGTCTATCATCCACTGCTGAATGTAGGCCTCTCCCAAAGCACGCCTCCGCCCCCTATCCATTGCTGCTCCCATCCATCCATGTCCAGCAATCCTCTTCAGATCGTCGGTCCAGCGGGCAGGGGGACGTCCAACTCTGCGGAATCCTGTACGCGGTCTCTTAATTTATATAAATTATATAAATTTTGACAAATTTGTTTCACCTTGCGAAAAGAGTTTGAGAATGCCCTCGAAAGGCGAAACAAATTTGTCACAATTTATATAATTTATATTAATTAAATCCAAGTAAAACCAATCTTGTTAACTATTATAAATTAATAATGAAGTTTTACAAAACTAATACCTCAACCTTCATTAGTATTAACTATTTAGTAGTTAGAAACTAAAGTCAAAAGTTTATAAGATTCTTTTAAATGTGAACTCCAAATGTACACGTATAATAAATAGTCTACCGCAGTGAAGAAGAAGTGAAAAAAAAAAAACATTTTTTGTACTACAAATATAGCCAGTCGCTCTGTAGGGGTAAAACGAATGCCAGACCATCTGTGCACAATGGAGTTCTAGTGCCGAACCTTATGTATGGAAGTGAAGCTTGGAGTTGGCAGTAGAAGGATAAAAGTAGGATAAATGCCGTAGAAATGAGGTCACTAAGAAGAATGTGCGGAAAAACAATGTATGATAGAATATCTAATGATGAAGTAAGAAAATAATGTAAGACGGATGAATGCGTGATAAATAAAATCAAGAAATGGTCACTTAGATGGTTTGGCCATATGGAACGAATTGATGAGAGAAGAATAGTTAAAAAGATATATACAAGTAGTGTGAATGGAAAAAGAAGTCGAGGAAGGCCAAGGAAACATGGCATGACCAAATTAATCAATGGTCGAATGTTCGAATTCGTTAATGTTCGAAGTAGGAACAATCGACGAGCGTGCATGTCACGATGTGTGAATGTAGAAAAGGGGCGCGAGAGTTATGTCAGAATAGAACAATGTGGCAATCCATCCTCTGTGCCTACCCCTCCGGGGAAACGGCGTGATGGTTAATTGTTTTTTTAGTCTGACCACCTATACAATTTCCATCGGATTCCGGAATATCGGCACTTTTATGTGTTCGACTGCGCATTTTCATTTTCTCAGAGCTACATTACAATACTTATCCGGTTTACAGGGGCGATTTTTGTATACCCGAGCAGCTAATTCCTTGGCGGCAAAATGCTAACTCGGCCGATACTCGGGCTGCGCTGGGGTCTGGGGCGGTGCACTAACCGCCCGTAACCCCTGCGACCCATATGCTATGCGACTAATTCTATCGGTCTGAAGTGCGACACGTTAACCTTTCCCTTACGGTGCTTAAATAAAAACGTGCGTTCCGCTGTAGGGTAGTCAGTACGCGTTAAAAAATTTGCGATTTTAAAACGGAAAAATAGGAACATTCATAGCTAATCCCCTTATATAATTATAATTGAAGTAAAAAATTATAATAATTGAGATTTAATTGCTAAAAACATTAAAAAACCATCTGGCAACGCTCACGGAACGGGCATAGACCCGCTCTGGTTCTAAACCGCATCTCTTCGGATGTGGACATCTTCCACGATAGTGAGGTTACCCTCAGAAAGCATCTATATCTTATATAATGTATAAAATTGATATTAGCTTCTCTTGTTCTTCTTATTGTTTCTGTTCACTTAATTTATCTTAAATTTTTAATTATCTTGTGTTTATGTTTATTGTTTATATTGTATTTTGTCTATTTTAAATTTCACAATTGTATCTTCTTTGTGTTTAAAAAAGTTTTTTTTTTGCATTCTAAAGTCATAAGCGATTTAGTAATTGAATCGTGTTTTTCAGAAGTAGCACACATCCAAGTAACCTCAACTTTACAGGACGGACAAAAAGCTGTCTGGTACAAAATTTTCCTACAATATATATTTTTCAATACACATTTGTCATAGGGAGTAAAATAGACAAATGTGTATTGAAAAAAATATGTATATTGTAGGAAAATTTTGTACCAGACAGTTTTTTGTCCGTCCTGTAAAGTTGAGGTTACTTGGATGTGTGCTACTTCTGAAAAACACGATTCAATTATACTGTGATGTTTATGATTTTTTTTAAATAAATTGAATCATAAATCATTTCAGATATAAATTCACTTAAGATTTTATGGTTCCGAACTAGAGAATTATACATATTTGGAACATAGTCCGATGGGATTGTTGCACGCGCCGGTCAATGTCCGTATATCCAATCAAGTGTGTACATACAATATGAAGCTTCCGGAATAGAGATGCGTGTACCGTTCGTGATGGATGGTGATCTGCGGACTGGGGAGTAACGCACCGCGCCGTGTGGCATGTGGCATGTGGTCATCACTGCGCGGTGATCGCTGATCAGCTGTTCCTACATTTCCCCCCGCCCACGTGACCCCGCGGACATTGACTCGGCCCGCGTAATATTATTAACTTTTACGACAATGCTAGAGATATACGTTTTAGATCCATTTACTAATCTAAATAACCGTAATCAAATCATCTCTATTATTTATGCCACGCTTGTGAGCAATATGCCGTATATCACTTATTTCGAATGAATTTGAAAATTATGTCTGGCGTACTCTATTGTGTGAGTGTTTTGTAAAAGCTATTAAGTTTTCAACTATCAACAAATATTTTTATATTGTAACACTGCTACCGAAATAATACTAACGAGGAGTTACGAGGCAGATGATTGCATCCTAAGTAAAATTTAAAATGATCACTTAGACGGTGTGCACATATATCAAATCAAATCAAATTAAATCAGTTTATTTTCTCAAAAGATATTACAAACAATTTTTATAGTTTACGACATCTGTTGAGAACAGGTAAAATATAATAAATACTCGTATATAATACCAGGAACGCTTGAGAGATGATTCGACATTAGGAATACAAGATACTCTCCGAAGTCAAGAGTATTTGTCTTCTGAACGTACTTTCACGAATATGAAAGACATCGATCTCCGAAGCGATCGATCATAAATTAAATAAACACAAAAGTCCGGATCGTCCATGTAAACAAGTCCACCATCTAAAATGAAAATTATGTATTAAAATACTTTTATTTTGTTACTTTATTTTATTTTGTATCATTGAATTTTATATGATTTGTTTTAGATTAATTTTGTGGATGTTGGACGATCGAAGTGCGATGAGGGGTTGCAACCCATCACACCGTGTCTCCCGCGGGGCGGAAAGAGAAGGATGGAGTGCCGCATCGGTTTAAGTGTGGCAGTCCATTCTTTCTGCCTACCCTTTCGGGGAGACGGCGTGATGGTTAATTAGTTTGTAAAAATTTCAATATGAGCGGAAAATAGCTCATTTTTATGAAGAAAGGAATCTGGTTGTGTCCAGGTTTGAACCAGCGTCTAGATTTTTCATAAAAAATAAAAATAAAAACAGCGTCTAGATTTTTTGTGAACGCACTGTCACGCACACTGTTGCAAACATTCTCCCTGGAATGAACGGACTCGAATGTGCGGTATTACGTGCTCGGGGTATTCTCTCTCTCATCACTCCTAATCAGAACGCGCCGGTGTGTTTTGTTGGTACTAACTTTACATATTGAATTATTTATGCTAATGCTCAGCTGAACAAATTGTTTTGTTTGACTAGCTCCAGCGCATTTATTACCGACAATAATCGTAATACCCACAATTTGACCTGATTTTTTTTCCGTGGAATTTCCATAAAAACGGACACCTAAACTTTTGGTATATTTTTTATTTGGATTTTACTCCTTACGCAATTCCCGCTACTTTCTGTATATTTTATGGTGTTCTTCTACCGACCCTTATGTACGGAAGCGAAGCATGAGACTGGCAAAAGAAGGATGAAAGTTAAATAAATGCAGTAGAAATGAAATCTCTTAGACGAATGTGTAGATACTCTGTGTATGATAGAGTGTCGAATGAAAATATAAGTAGTGAATGCCGTGCGAATGATGGTGTTATGAACAAAATAATGAAAGGATCATTAAGATGGTTTGGACATATGGAAAGAATGATTGAAGAAAGAATAGTAAAAAAATTATATGTTAATGACGTAAATGGAACCAGAAATAGCGGAAGACCGAAGAAAACGTGGCACGATCAAATAAATCAAATATTGAATGTCGGCCATGTGAGGAGTCAGAGAAATCGACGCGCGTGCATGACACGTTGTATGAATGTTGAGGAAGCGAGAGAAATATGTCAGGAAAGAAAAGTGTGGCAGTCCATTCTTTCTGCCTACCCATTCGGGGAGACGGCGTGATTGTTAGTTAGTTAGTTAGTTTCTGTATATTTACATTCGAGTTTGTGGAGTATCAGTATTTCGTTTGCTTTTGAAATAACCCCAATCTTAATAATTTATTAACAGTACCTTTCCCGCCATTGTTCTCCATAACCGTTGTCAGAACTTGGACAGCTGTCGCGTCTCCTCGCGAGCACATACTCGTCTATAGCATATAACATGTCTTGGCATAACTTTAATTTAATAGAGTTACTAGCATACATATAGACAAATGTGTGTTTATCTACAAAATTTTATATACAATAAAATATTTTTACTCTTGTGGTATTATTACAATCTTCGGTGTAAACTAAGCTGTATTTTATCGTAACGTCAAAAAGTTGGTTTGTGATAGTATCTTTTATTTATGTGATTCTTAATTCAAATTCAAATTATTTAAACCTTAATTGGGCACTATGATCATTTTTTGTGGAAATGGCTTGATGAAAAATGATTTTACTTTTACGAAAATAATTTATAAATTATATCACTTTTGAAATTAGGTAACAAACTTTTATTGATAATAATTAAATGGAACGATGTTTTTTTAACTACTTCCACTTTTGTCATTATTTTGACAGCGACCGGTTTCGCCAGGCTCGTTGGCATCGACAGACTGGTCCACCAGACGAACCATCGAAAAAACGACGTTTTATTTCATTATTATTTAAAATGAACTTCCTTCAAGAGATTTCAGTGAAATCATTTGATTATCTTAAAAACTTTTATTGTGTTACTCCGACTCCAAGCGATAAACAAATAAAGTATTTTAGAAAATTACGTAAATGTTTTAATTTATTTTTAATAATATCACACTAAATAACTATTAAATGCTTCATACGCAAGTATAAATAATTAAAGACATTTGAACATAAACATATTTAATATAGTACTTAATTGTTAAAGAATCAAAGATCATTATCACAATATTCACATATTACACTTGGTGTCAATATATAGCTTAACCATCCGGAGTGCAGAGAGGGAGGGGAATCAAAGAGTATTCTCGAAAGCGGAAAACGATTGTCGACAGTGTCCCTTTTCTAAAACAATCAAATGGAGTGCAAGTCGAGGAGCGGACAGCTGGCACGACAGTTTTTCACATGCAAATTTAATCAAATAATCCCTCCATTCCCCCTTTTCATCATTCCTCTCCGCCCCCTTCACCGCCCACCAGAGGTTTGATGCTTTATTAAATCTAACCACCAATACCCGTAGCCCATTTCACGTCCATTAAGCGAACGTAATGTATAGAGATTCGAGTTTTTCACTAAATTGTGTTTGGTGTCTGTGTATCGATTCGCCGAGATTCAATACTCACACTAATTAGAGGTTATCCAATACCACGGATTTGCATCGATCGTGAAATTGTCTCGAGTTTTAATATAAATTAGAATAAATATAGGTACCATTTTTTTTTTTCTTGAAAACAAAAAAAATTAAATCGAATCAATGACGTATAGACAAAAATAAAAATGTTGAAAATGAATGAATTTTAGTAATAAAAATCAATGTCATTTTTGTTTTAGTTTTACTTAATTTTTTTTATCAGTGTGAAAATTAAATTTATGTGGCTTACCAATTCTGATGACCCCTTTTCTTCCGAGGAACATTATTTTATTTATTTAAAATGTTATATCTTTGATTTTAAAATCTTTTTTAAAGTTCCAATTATAGAGATTAGTCTTTTACCATCTTTGCTGGTTCTTACTTTCCACATTTTTGTACACAACAGGTTACTTGAACCCAATTACTGTGTAAATTTGTTTAGCTATTGATTCTCATGACATGTGTTAGGTAGCTAATCTATTGCATTTTCTCTAGCATTTTTATTGTTATGTGAATTCTGCATGGCATAAATAATATAGTTGATTGGATAGCAGTAATTTAGATTAGGAAATTGATCTAGCATTGTCTAAAAATTCAATCATCTTACGTGCAACTTTTTAATACTAAAGTTTTCAAAACACTTTATTTACTCAAAATACATTACAAACAGCATTCATGTTTAAGGCATCTATTGAGTACTAGTAAAATATTATAAATATACAAAATAATATCAGGAATGCATTAGAGATGGTTCGACATTAGGAAGACAAGATACTTTCTAAAGTCGAGAGTATTCGTATTCTGAACGTACCTTCACTAATATGAAACACGTCGATTTTGGAGGAGATCGCGTTCATCAGACTAATTGCTCTTCCCACCGATGTCATCAGAGGCAGATTGGTCCTGGCGGCCGGTAGGTAAAACAATCTGTACTGTCGGTGTCAGAGTGTTTTTAAATGTCTCGTCACGATAACGTCTGCATGTATATAGTATACTATATTACTATCGAGAATAATTTATAATTGAAATGTCTTTCGGGTCATTGCCAAAGTGTAGTTTTGGAGTTTGGGTTCAGTCTAGTCGCTACCCGGACGTGGTTCTGGGAACTAGTAAAATGTATTAACCCCTTCCAGTTTGGGGGTGGCAGACGAAGGCAATGGCCGCACAAAATGCATCCTCGTCCACTTTGTTACTCCTTTTGCGGTAACTACCGAGCGAATAAATCTATTACCGATCTTACGACGGCCGCGCTCTGATGCAAGATGGGATCATTCTCCGCTCGTCTGGAGTTTGCAGTTCGTAGTTCGCCCTGAGCTGCTTTTATCCGCAAATTGAACTGCCAATTTAGCGCGAGCGGGTAATATGGTTCTTGCTATTCGAGGGGAACTTTACCAAACTGAATCATGATTTGGATATGGAGATGTAAAATGGCGATAAAAGAGAACTATGTTCACTTTCTATTTTTCATTATTATTTATTATTGTATTTTAAAAACAATGTTATTTCCTAACATACTTATTTCGCTTCCGATTTCTCCGATTCCTCGTGTGACCAACATTTAATATTTGATTTATTTTCCTCGGTCTTCCTCTGTTTCTAGTTCCGTTTACATCGTTAATCTCTCTCTCTGGTTTCAATCCTGGCAGAAATTTCCTCTATTCTTCTCTTCCATTCTTCCCTGTCTTGTGCGGCTCTTTTGAAATCTGCATATGATGAGCAGCGCACGTCCACCAACAGGTCCTCCAGGTACTCTCGGCGTGGGCGTCCCCTAGAGTTTGTCCCTCGGTCATACCCTCCATTATGGCATGCAAGAGGCCTTCTTGTCGTATTACATGGCCGATCCATCTTGCACGCCTTTCGGACAAGGTCCTGAGCAGGTGCCTTCCTCCTTCGATTCTTTGGAGAACCTCCTCATCGTTAATATATACTTTTTATCATTCTTACTTTATTTATTCTTTCCATGTGTCCAAAACATCTTAATACTTTGATTATTTTGTTCATAACAATTTCATAACTATGTTAATCGTACAAAATTAATTTTTATAATATAAAGTTACATTAAAAATTCATATGAATATTTTTTTTTTCATTTCTCTTACTCTCTTTATGAAGAGAGTTTATTGTGCTAAGAAGAGGAGTATTTGAAGGATTTCTCTCAAATGTCACTAACTTCTTGTCACAGTTCACTAAGTTTTCAGATTTTTAATTGAGGTTTGATTTATAGTCCCTGTATGAAACTTGATTTTTGAACTCCTCTGGGAGAGCATTAAAGAAATTTTGACTAGTAAACTCAGTATGATGCTGGACTGTGGCTGTATTTACTTTTCTTAACAAATTTCTTTCTATGCGATATGTTTGTCTAAGACTCATATTTTTATATCGCACCGTGAGTGTAAAACCGAGATAAGTGCAAATATACATTTTGGATATATGGGAGTTTAAAGACTTCATATTGCTTGGAAAAACTGTTTGTTTTTTTTAAATAAATCAATGATTTTCGGTTTATAGTAATATACCTATAAACCGAAAATCATTGGTTTATTTAAAAAAAAAAACCCAGTTTTTCCAAGCAATATGAAGTCTTTAAACTCCCATATCTCCAAAATTTATATTTGCAGTTATCTCGGTTTTACACTCACGGTGCGATATATACGTATATACATTTATTTTGTGGTGTGGCATTATTAACCCTTTATAGGACAATACATTTTATGTAGGATTTTTCTTCTTCTTCCTCTTTATTTAGGTCGTATGACCTGTTTGTAACGGTGGTCTGTCTTGTAATGATGTCCAGCCATCTCTCCATCTCTTTGGCGGCCTTCCTAATAATCTCTTGCTGCTTGGGTTTTCATTTTTAACAATTTTTGCAATTTTTGTATTCTCCGTGCGGTTCACGTGGTCTCTCCAAAAGCGCCATCTGCTTCTTTCCCATTTCACCACGATCCGATCTCTGAGGGTTTTGCCCGCGATGGAGTGTAGAGTCCGTATTTCGGTTTCGTCTGAGCTTCGTCTTTTTTGTTTCTTCGAGTTTGTTTTTGTAACCCTGACGAAGCTCCGGCGGGAGCGAAACCGGTTGATTTCATAAAACAAAATAAAGTTGTGTAAAAACAAAGTACACAAGTGATATAATTTTATTGTTACTTCTGTTTCCGACTTCGGTTTTGATTTTATTACGACGCGTAAAACAAACTATTGACACGTTTTTTAATAGTTTTATATACATGTAGGTAAGTGTAATGAGAATATTTCGCATACATTATATGTGTTTTACTTACACAAGTGTATTGCGTATTTTAATAGGAGCTATAAAATAGGCGAGTTACCTTTGTGTGTTTGGGCGAGTATTGAATGATAGAAATTTTCTTGAAAATAAAATTAAACACTTTATCACTTAGTATAAACCTCTTTATTTGAGTATGTAGGGTCAACCGGTTTCACTATGTAGCGAGCTTCCTCACACAAACTGTTTGTGTATAGCCCTGATGTAGCTCGCTATATAGTAAAACCGGTTGGCCCTACATAAAGTGGTTGATGTGATTAGTGATAAAGTGTTTAATTTTTTTTTAATATGTCAAACCACCAAGCAATAGCTTTTTAGATTTGGCTAATCATTGTATAGAGTCCGACCATAGTTTTGACATAAGAAACACAACTTTCTTACACACAATTCATAACAGCAATAAACTCAACAAACTGGAATCGTTGGAAATTCTCAAGTCGGTGAAGTTGGGAGAGAACATAATCAACAATCAGATAACTCCATTCACTCCTTTCTCTCTAAATAAATACCTTTGTCGACCTTTTGTCTTCCAATCTCCCATCCCCAATAATTATCCCAAGTCCAAATAATTCTTGCGAATGTGTTTTCGTATATCATAATTATATTTTAATAATGTATTAAATTTTCGAGGTGTTAATTTATGAATGTTTTAAAATCAAATATTTTCCATAAATTATAATTTGTTTACTATTCATGTACAATACTTAATTATTAATTTGTTAGAATCAATTAAAAAACAATTAGTCCAGATAATATTTAAAGTCAAATATAGCTTTCCATTATATTGTATTATTTGTATTGTATTATTTCCATTGTATTGTATTATATATAAATTTCCCCCAATGTACGAGTAATTTGGTACCGGTAATTTAGATTTTAGTCACAATATTTTGTTTATATCTAACAAGTCTTTCTTGTATTCATATTTACACCCGAAGATGGAGGTAACTCCGAAACATGTTGTGTTGTCTTTGGATATAGTATAGTGGAATATTAAACATGTTTTCTTTTTAAAAAAATCCAGTGTAATAGCTTCGTATCAATGACATCTTCCTGTCTTACTTAATATTCAAAATGTCACGATCTTTGCGAAAATTTAGAGTTTGTTTCGCAAAGTATTTTTCTCCGCGATTTCTTAATATTACAAGGGTTTTGTTATCAAGGATACATAGTATACGAGTACATTCGAGTAGTAATATTCTCTTTTTGCGAAAAAAAAATGCGTGGGCCGTTAGGAGTCGCGGCGCAAAGAGCTAGACGGGGCAAACAGAAATCAATTTTACATTCCTCGACTCGAAATATCTCAACTACGAGTCAGCGCGCTTTTGGCCAACGATCGACAAGAAGTCGAATAAGAGCTTTTGCTAAATGTACAAGTACTTTTTTGTGAACCCTACAAGTACTTTTTTGTGAAATGCTTCCAAAGCGGATCTTTTATTAACCTTTCGGGGGGTGAGTTTTTTTGAAGTCAACAAATTAATAAGAACTCAATGCCAAATCATAGAATACGAAATTACACTACATTTTTTCTTGGGAACTACTACGTAGTCAACTATCGGTCTAACGGAACAGATGATTAATTTATTTCACACAATAGGAATTAAAACTAACTAACTAACTAACTAACCATCACGCCGTCTCCCCGAAGGGGTAGGCAGAAAGAATGGACTGCCACACTTTTCTTTCCTGACATATTTCTCTCGCTTCCTCAACATTCATACATCGTGTCATGCACGCGTAAAAGTACTTTTTTGTGAAATGCTTCCAAAGCGGATCTTTTATTAACCTTTCGGGTGGTGAGTTTTTTTGAACTAAATAGGAATTATGACAAGATAAATGAGAAATACGACATCTTCTTTTTCTTTTCACACGGTCGTTTGATCCCAATTACTGTATGCAGTTTTATAGCCATTAGCAAAGTAGCTATAACACCGACGGAGTAATTCAGATTTTGAATATTCCGTGATGTCATCACTCCCCTACTGCTTGTCAACCTTGTAATGCCAAGCTGCGATTTATGTGTAATTTAACAATACGACCTTTGTGGCACGGTGAAAAGAGCTCCGACTGCCATACCGAAAGTCCCGGGATCGATTCCCGGCGATAGCAGTGTGATTGTCACACTATCTTTGGTCTGGTGTAGAATTCATGTTCTTCTTCTTATGCTTTATTTAGAACTGTGTCCTTTTATATTGATTCTCATGACATCTGATAGGTAGCTAATTTATCGCTATTTTATTGTCACATGAATTCTACTATCAAAGATTCAACTTATTCACTTAAGATTACTAATTCATCTCAAAGATTCAACATCAAAATCTCCATATGCAAGACAAAGAGGATGGTTACAACAAGACAACCAGTACGATGCAAGCTTGCATTAGATAATAAAATAATAGAACAAGTGATGCATTTCAAGTACTTCTGTTCTGAAAGAGTGATAAATATAGCCGCACATAAAGTACCAACAGGAAATCGACCTGCAGGAAGACCACTTAAATGGTGAGACAGCTGGACATCTCCATCCCAGGAACAGGCTCCGAGAAATAAAATGACACAGTCCTAAATAAATCAAAAGAAGAAGAAGAAGGTGAATTTTCTACACCAGACCAAAGAGAGCATGACAATCACACTGCTATCGCTGGGAATCGAACCCGGGACCTTCGGTATGACAGTCAGAGCTCTTTTCACTATTATTATTATTATTTTGTTGAATCGGTCTTTACATCATGACAGCATGAGCCAAATCGCTGTAAAGGGTATTATAGTTATCATAGTGATTCTCGTGACATGTGATAGGTAGCTAATCTATCGCCATTTTATTGTCACGTGAATTCTACACCAGACCAAAGACAGTGTGACAATCATATTGCCCTCGCCGGGAATCGAACCCGGAACCTTTGAGATGGCAATGCACTTACCACTCGGCCACAAAGGTCGTAGTGTTAAATTACACATAAATAGCAGCCTGGCATTAGAAGGTTGACAAGCAACAGGGAATGATGACATCACGGAATATTTAAAATCATTACTCCGTCGTTGTTATAGCTACGTTGCTAAAAACTTCGAACATTCGTTCAGATATGCTAGTATCCTTCAGTATTCGAGAAGACACTGAATAATAAATTATTTGTAGACGCAACAGTATCTGTACTGCCATATTACCAGACGGGCTAAGCCACTCCCCCCGCAGGGATCAGTGCACCCGGAACTTGCAGGAATCCCTGATGAAGTTCGGTGTAACGATCGTCTGCACCCCTAGACAGGGCGGGTTCCCAGTTCCTGATTCGAGACCGGGAGGTGGGGGTAATGGTTACCTAGAAATGTTCTTCCCCCTTCACGAGTAACTGGTGTCATTGTGTTTTATATGACCGGTCGATCACTGGATGAGTAATTCACCGGAGTGTAATTTGTTCTATGATTAATGATTACTGAACAGTTAAAGACCGGATGTTCGCGAAAAACTTTTTGCTAGTACTTTCACGTGTCACTTATGTTAATAATTATCGACTGGGTTAAACCCGTCTTTTCGGGTTTCGAAATGGAGTTGAAAAATTAATTAAAAGTGAAAACTAAGTGTTCTATACAAATCACACTGCCAGGTCAAGTAACAGTGCTAGTGGGATGCTTTTTCTTATGTACGAGTATAATGGCTTCTGGTATCAGGTCATACGAGTATATAATATATCTTTTTTTAATGGGACGTGACCGTTGCAATTAATAATATATATTTGATATGTGAATAGTATCTACTTGGTGGAATTAATTAAGCTATTAATAGAATAAAATATGGCATTGATATTTCTGTTTCTATTTTGAATTCTGAAACGCAGTGCAAATTTAAATTAGAATGCATTATTGTGGCGACTCGAATATTTCCCCGCGGTGCAGTGCCAGGACTTGATAATTTCGCAAGCATGGACGAACTACAAGTCCTAGTGTCAAGAATATACGATGTATGCAATAAGTATGACCTTGTGATGAATGTGTCAAAGTCTAAAGTTATGGTATTTGAAAAGGATGAATGTATGAATTGTGACATAAGTGCGAACGGTGAGAACTTAGAGGAAGTTACCGAATTTGTTTATCGGGGAAACATGTTTACAAGAGATGGTAGAATGGATGAAGATACCGGAAGAAGGGTTGGAGCTGGAAACGAAATAAATGGTGCACTCAAATTCATTACTGCAAATAGAAATATATCGACTGAAGCAAATATGGCAGTGCACAATAGAGTTCTAATCCCGACCCATATGTAGGGAAGTGAAGCTTGGAGTTGACAGAAGAAGGATGAAAGTAATTAATACTGATTCGTGTAATTCTTTTTCTTCTGGCCCCGTGTCAGGTCCACCGAACATTGGCGATCACTGCATTACAAGCATCTCTGTCATGCGCTACTGGAAACAGGTTATCAATTATCCTATTTCCTGTCTAATCCCTTGAACTTCGCAGCCAGGATAATTGCCTTTTGTCAACTCTCCGCCGTTCCTTTATCTTGCTCACGACTATCAGCCAATGAAAGTGGTATTTTTCGCCCCATACCACATGACCCAAATATGAGACCTTTCTAATCTTCACACTCGACAATAGCTCTCTATTAGATCCGGGTCTCTGTAGTACATAACTGACCTTATCGGTCCATGGTATACGGAGCGGTAAAAAAAATTGAACTCCCCTGTCTGCCACTAAAATCTTAATTAGAAATTATCCATATTTTTTCCCTAATGATCATGACTCACCATTCTAACATTCTATTCGTCCTCGCGCAGACTTTCTCCTACCCCTCCTCCTTTCCTCCATTTTATATGTCTTTCTTCATATGTTGTTCTCTGATTTTATCTTTAGTTTACGCTCTCACCCTGACGAAGCTCCGGCGGGAGCGAAACCGGTTGGTGTTACCAAATAAAGTGGTTTAGATACAAATAATAAAAGTTTATTATTTTTTTTAATAATGTCACACCACAAATTAAGTGCTTCATACGAAAGCAAAAATATATTCCGCTTTAAAGTTTTTTTATGCCGTAAAAAGCCGTGTAGCAGTTTCCTACCCTCTGTAATAAAAGTTAAATGCGTTGGACTCACAAAGCCTCTTTCATAACTTTTCTCAAACGAACTTTTTGTCGGTAAGTTTTTATATTAGATGCCCACGACATGTTTGTGTGTACCTAGAGTAACTATCGTATAATATATTCTTCACAGCTTATATCTACACCCAACACATACATTGCACGCATATATTCTATCTCACAACATTCTCGTTCTATTGTTGTTCATTTAGAAATCTATACTGACAACATTTATTGTACTTTTATGGCCTCCTTTTACTGCGTTGGTTGGTGCCTAATTCAAGTATTCAATCTTATCGCACTAACTACGCTCAAAGCGCTGCGATGTACCAGATATGTGAAACTTACAACAAGTACTTTAGTAACATTGATGTTTTTCATCTGAACGCAGCAGATTTTAGAGGAATTGTTATAGGAAATTTTTGTGTAATTAATATTTTTCCTTTAATACTACTGTACGAGTATATAAAAAGAAAATAATCGTATAATCGTCATCAGTTTGTTTTTTTAATGAGTTTGCATTTAACTTTAGATTTGTTATAATTATTATTTTTGATATTATAATTATGAGTTATTTTAACATTTTTTAAGGTATGTATGATAGCATATGATTGGCCCTACTTATTTATTTATGTTTTTATTACATTCACTTTTAGAGTCCAGGTTTCGCAGTCATATAGCAGAACAGATCATATACAACACTTAACCATTCTTTGTTGGAGTTTCAAATTAAGATTATCGTTGAAAATGTAGGTTCTCATTTTATTAAATGCAGCCCGTGCAACTTCAATTCAGGATTTTATTTCAATGTCCGGGTCAAGCGCTTTAGTGATAATAGTGGCTATACCGCAGAATGATCCGTATATCGTGGACTGATAGGGTCAGTAATACAGACGTACTACAGAGAGCCAGAGCCAATAGAGAGCTGTTGTCGAGTGTGCAAATTAGAAAGGTCACATATTTGGGTCATGTGCTAAGGGGAGAAAAATTCCAACTCCTTCAACTAATATTAATGGTTAAAGTGGAGGGACGTCGGGGAGTTGGTAAAAGAGAGCTGTCCTGACTGCGGAACATTAAAGAGTGGACAGGAATTACAAGAGTTCAGAACCTGTTCCAGGACAGAGATGTCTTTGCTGCAGTGATTCCCAACGTTGTTGGGACCTGACACGCCACCGAAAGAATAAGATGTATTTATTTTTTGTTTACAAAGAATATCTGTTTGTTACCCTAAATAATTAAATCACCACATAGATATATTCATTATAATTATTAAAAGATGGTGTTTTTTTTACATCAATACTGTGCAATTAGTATAAACACTATTTTGGTAGGTAAAATAATGTTTACGTCCCTATTATGTTAGCAGAAGGGTCACCTACTCTGGTTAATGCTAATATCCGGGGAACATCATGTTTTAGTGCACTACGTTAGTAAGGATCCGAGTTTCGAGTTGTGGGATGAGATGAGATGCCTGCCGCCCGCCCCCCCCCCTCAACTTGTCTCATCCCGCTTGCTCCTTCTAGTGCATCCATTTCGGATGCACTTTTTGAAGTGCATTGCCCCCACCTGTCATCATTCAAAGGCTGTTAAATGCTATCTATATAGACCATCTTTTCATTTAAATATTCAATAATAGCTAGATGTAGGTACATGGATATTTCCAGTATGATTGTGGCTTGGAATATACAATAAATTAAGAATGAAAACGTCTGTTTTCTAGAAGTTTTATTATATTTTAAGGGAATTATTGTATATAACTCCATAGTTATAGCAGAGCAAGGGGATATATATTATTTTATGCCCCAAATTGCCGCACAGGGGCCCTTCGATGTTCTCCTGTATTGAAAGCGATTCGTCTTTTAAATGAGGTTGCAAAAGAGATGGACCTCTTTGGATGCAATTATGGCGAATTCGTGAACATTACGATAAAGGCAGTAAGGAAATTACTGGCATATTCCTATTCATAAGGTTCTATGTATAATATATTTCCTTTGATATTTTTTTTTTCACCCTTTACATCGAATTGGCTCCCGCTGTAATGATGAAAGGAGTTTTTTCAACAAAATAATAATAATATAATAACAATCAAGAATATCAAATTTGTTTAAAATTTGATAATGCTTTAGAAAGGCGAAACATGTCATTCTCATAAACTTCCTGAAATTGGACGTTTTCATTCGTATTAATTATTCAATTAGATGAAACCCGTGAAATATTCACTGAAGTAAACCAAACTTTACATGCTTCATGGTTTGTTTGTTTGTTTAATTTCATACAATCACAACGAAATTCAAAATATTCCAGAAACGTTGTTGGGCATGCCCATCGTGTGCATTTCGAATTACTTTGGCAGAGAATCGAAGTATTCCTTTCTCGCTTTCTCGTATTCAAAATATTCTCGTCCTCTTCTTTGTTGACATCCGGGTTTTTGCCTATTTATATTATGGAGTTATCTTATGGTTTGGACATATGGAAAGAATGAATGAAGAAAGAATGGTAAACAAATTCTATGTTAACGATGTAAATGGAACCAGAAATAGAGGAAGACCGAGGAAAGCGTGGCACGATCAAATAAATCAAATATTGAATGTCGGCCATGTGAGGAGCCCGAGAAATCGATGCGCATGCATGACACGATGTATGAATGTTGAGGAAGCGAGAGAAATATGTCAGGACATAAAAGTGTGGCAGTCTATTCTTTCTGTCTACCCCTTCGGGGAGACGGCGTGGTGGTTAGTTAGTTTGTTATAGTTAGTTATATTATGGAGTTTTACATCATTGTTCAAGAATCTTCTTGTCCCTGATAGATTTCTCCGACAGCGACAGCACAGATTGTTTAACCAATCGGTCACCAGAACCAATCTGCCACTGGTGACACCGGTGGGAAGAGCAATTAGTTTGCTGAACGCGGTCTCCTCGGAGATCGACGTCTTTTATATTAGTGAAGGTACGTTCAGGGGACAAATACTCTTGACTTTGGAAAGTATCTTGTCTTCCTAATGTCGAACCATCTCTAATGCGTTCCTGGTACTTTGTTGTATTTTTATAATATTTTACCTGTACTTAGTAGATGCCTTAAACATTTTCCTGTTTGTAATGTCTTTTGAGTTAATAAACTGATTTGATTTGATTTGATTTGAAGAAACAATCAATAAATTAATGAACTTTGATCTGAGAAGTCTGTGAATGTTTCGTTCTCATAAGTTATTTCTTTCTCCATATTTTCGCCAAGTGAAGTTGAAAGTTATCTGCAGTATGCACCTCTGGTCATGCACACGACGGGTATTTGCATTGTTTCCAACAAAGTTTACTATCGAAATGTGCTCTTTACGCGCACTGCCAATGTCATGAGGTTACCTTTGATAACAAAATACTCGTGATTCATAATTGCGTCTTGTTTCTGGCTATAAAATTCAATTGAAATAATGTAAATTTCATTCAGAACGCAGTGTATTGAATTTGCATACAATTCCGTTGATTTTTATCATGAAATGATTGAATATTGATCGCCAGCGCTTTCCGTGCACGAGGACAACGCGACTTGTGTTCGAATACGAGCAATTTCATATATAATACATATACATGGTCACGTACCTTAATTTACCATTCCTCTTAATGTCAATTTTCTTTTAATACATTCGTGGCGTCATTCTGACAACAGCTATAACTGTCCATTAATATGTTTTCCCCATTATGGGAAATTGAATAAACATTTTTATTAATAATAATTCGGCGGAGCCCAATCCATATTTTGTAGTCACGTGATCTTCAAGCTTATGCCGGTGAATATTTTTATCACTTCTTTACGTTCTACGTCGGACGTATAGGTATTATTTACATTGTTTTGTTATTTCTAGCATAAAACTAGATACGCAATGAACTGTTTTCCTTTATTGTCCGATTTCTGGCACAAGATAAACATTCATATCGAAATTAATATGTTTATTATCTCAACAGACATAACAAACAATATGTTTAAGACACCTATTGAGTACAGGTAAAATATAATATATATATATATATATATTATATTTTACGACCTCATTTGTGGCGATGAGGTCCGCAACCCATCACACCGCATCTCCCGCAGGGGCGAACAGAGAAGGGTGGAGTGCCGCATCGGTACATGGAATATAAGGGGAGGTATGGAAGGAAAGTTGAATGAGATGTGTGCAGAAATGGATAAAAAGTGTTTAGATGTTTTATGTGTGACTGAATGTATGATGAAAGAGTGTGGTTCCTTGGAGCATGCGGATAAGCTTGTTCTGTGGTCGGGTGTGCCGAATGACCACAGAGCATGCCAAGGCGTGGCGGCAGTGCTAGCTCCAAGGATGGTAGAATGTATGAAAGGTTATAAATGTGTTAGCCCAAGACTCATGTGGATTCGCTTCAAGATCGGGTTAACAAGAGTTTTCCTTTTAATTGGATACGCCCCTGGTAACAACGAAAATGAGGCGAGTAAAGATGAGTTTTGGGACAAAGTGAGAGAGACATTGGTGTGTAAGAGTGAAAACGAAAGATTGATAATAGCAGGTGATATGAACGGTTGGGTGGGAATCCGTAGGAGTGGGTACGAGGAATGTCTGGGTACGTTTGGTGATAGACGAATAAATGATAATGGAAGGAGACTGCTTGAGTTGTGTATAGAATGGGGTCTCTTTGTATCAAATACCATCTTCGATCATAAGAGAATCCATCTCTATACTTGGGAAAGAGGATTTGAAAGGTCCATTATAGATTACGTCATTGTAGACTCTAGATTACGGGCGGATACTGTTGATTCAAGGGTCTTCAGGGGAGCCGAACTGGAAACGGATCATTTTTTAGTAGTGGCAAAAGTGATCTTATTCCGGGGATGGCGAACCAGAAGAAGCAAAACAGTAGCCGCACCGACTAGAGTCAAAGTTGAAAAACTGCAAAACAATGACGTAAGAAATAATTTCGTAAGAAAAGTGAAAGATAGATTGAGTGAGCGGGATGTAAGTGAGTTGAGTATTGACGAGACCTGGAAATACTTGAAGGAGAGTTTGTGTGAATCAGCGAAAGAATCGTGTGGTGTGTGTGTACAAGGAAGAAGGAAAGGGGATGCATGGTGGAATGATGACGTAAAGATTGCTGTTAAAGAGAAGAAAGATGCTTGGTTGAATATGTTGTCGATAAATAAGAATGACAGAGTTAAGTATGAAAGAGCAAAAGATTTGTATAAGGTATGCAAGAAGAGAGTGAAGTCGGTAGTGAAAGCGCGGAAAGAAAAGCTGAAGGAGGAAGAAGGGCTCAAAATGACAAACAACTTCCAAGCAAATTTAAAAATGTTTTGGAAAGAAGTTAAAAAAGCCCGAAATCCTCCTGATAGTGGATGTGTGAAAGCAATTTTAGACAACGAGGGAAGAATGTTAACGGAGAGTAAGATCATACAAGAAAGATGGATGGAATATTTTAAGGAGATGTATGGTGGTGATACAAGCGTGATCGAAAATATGACAGCTAGTGCGAGTGCGGGACCTATGAATGATAATATTGAAAAAATAAGTACGAATGAGATGAAAAGATCCGTGAGTGCAATGAAAAGTGGAAAAGCTGTTGGGTTTGATTGTATTGCCATAGACTTTATTAAAAGCGGTGGCGAAGTGGTTTCTACATGGTTATGTAAGTTATTTAACCAGTGCTTGGAGGAGGGATATACGCCGCTAGACTGGAGGAGAGCAGTAATTATGCCCCTGTACAAAGGAAAAGGATCGCGTATGGAATGTGGAAACCACAGAGCTATTAGTCTTTTGAGTGTCGTTGGTAAAGTCTATGGCAGAATTTTAATAGAAAGAGTAAGAAAATTGACGAGTGACAAAGTTTGGGATGTGCAAGGTGCCTTTATGAATGGCAGAGGATGTATGGATCAAATTTTTGGACTTCGTACATTGACAGAGAAGTTTCTGGCCAAAAATCGCAAACTTTTCTGTGCATTTGTCGACTTACAAAAAGCATATGATTACGTTAATAGAGAAAAGTTGTGGAAAATATTGTCTGAATATGGAATAAGTACAAAACTGATCACGGCCATTAAGTCGCTATACACGGAAAGCACTGCTAGTGTCAGAGTAAATGGAGATCTTACAGCCTGGTTTGATATCAATAAAGGTGTCAAACAAGGTTGCGTAATGTCCCCGTGGTTATTTAATCTGTATATGGACAATTGTATGAGAGAGCTGAAAGGGTTGGATGTAGGTGCCAAAATGAGCGGAGTGTCAGTAAGCTGTCTCTTGTATGCGGATGACGCTGTCCTACTTGCTGACAACGAGCATGAACTACAAGTCCTGGTGAATTGTATGTATGAGGTATGCATGCGAAATGATCTGATGATGAATGTTAATAAGTCCAAGGTAATGATTTTTGAAAAGGAAGAAACCACGACAGTCTGCAACATTAGCGTGAATGGTGAAAACTTGGAGCAAGTAGTTGAGTTTGTGTATTTAGGTAGTATGTTTACAAGAGATGGGAGAGTGGAGAGGGATATTGAAAGAAGGGTTGGGGCAGGCAACAAAGTGAATGGTGCACTTAAAGTTGTCATCGCAAACAAAAACCTATCCAAAAAAGCTAGAATGGCAGTGCACAATGGTGTTCTTCTACCGACCCTTATGTATGGAAGCGAAGCATGGAACTGGCAAAAGAAGGATGAAAGTAGAATAAATGCAGTAGAAATGAGATCTCTTAGACGAATGTGTGGATACTCTGTGTATGATAGAGTGTCGAATGAAAATATAAGAAGTGAATGCGGTGCGAATGATGGTGTCATGAACAAAATAATGAAAGGATCATTAAGATGGTTTGGACATATGGAAAGAATGAATGAAGAAAGAATGGTAAAAAAATTATATGTTAATGATGTAAATGGAACCAGAAATAGAGGAAGACCGAGGAAAACGTGGCACGATCAAATAAATCAAATATTGAATGTCGGCCATGTGAGGAGTCAGAGAAATCGACGCGCGTGCATGACACGATGTATGAATGTTGAGGAAGCGAGAGAAATATGTCAGGAAAGAAAGGTGTGGCAGTCCATTCTTTCTGCCTACCCCTTCGGGGAGACGGCGTGATGATTGGTTAGTTAGTTAGTTAGTTATATATATATATATATATATATATATATATATATATATATATATATATATATATATATATATATATATATATATATATATATATACTATATATATATATATATATATATATATATATATATATATATATATATATATATATATATATATATATATATATATATATATATATATATATATATATATATATATATATATATATATATATATATATATATATATATATATATATATATATATATATATATATATATATATATATATATATATATATATATATATATATATATATATATATAATGCCAAGAACACACAAATGGTTCGACATTAGGAAGACAAGATACTCTCTAAATCAAGAGTATTTGTCTTCTGGACGTACTTTCACTAATTAGAAAGATCTCCGAGGAGACCGCGTTCAGCAGGCAGTGCTCTTCCCACCAATGTCACCAGTGGCAGATTGGCTCTAGCGGCCGGTAGGTAAAACAATCTATGCTGTCGCTGTCGGAGATATCTATCAGGGACAAAAAGCTGAACACCCTCAACAAGATAGTGAAGAGGAGTGGGCCTAGGTTTGAACCTTGTGGCACCCCTGAATGTACAAGAAAAGGTTCCGATTGAAAAATGATATCAATCGGAGACAAAAAGACCAACATCTTGCAGAACGGCCGAGTTCTCGAAATATCCCCTGATTAATCTCAAGAAATTGGTTATGAGGCGCCCATCTCTTCGAAGCTGCAGAGAGTTGGTCCCCAACGATCACAAAATAAATTCCGTGGGTCTATCCCACGGATAGCTACCATATTCCCTCATGTAGAGATACCTCAGACATTTTTTCTAAACCCTCTCCAGCAAAACGGAATATCTTCCCTCGTGAGAACTCCATATCACAGAACCACTTTCGATTCAGCTTCGAACCAATGAGTTGTATAGGTTGTCAGTTTATCAGTTTATTTATTCAATCAAAAGATATTACAAACATAATTACAGTTTAAGTCATCTATTTGACAAAGGGTAAAGAATCAGGAACGCATGAGAGATGATTCAACTTTACGAAGACAAGATGCTCTCTAAAGTTAAGAGTATTTTTATTCTGAACGTACTTTCACTTCTATGAAAGACTTCGATCTCCGAGGTAATCTGATTGCTCTTCTCACCGGCATTATTAGAAGCAGGTTGGTTCTTGCGGCCGGAAGAAAGAACAATCTATGTTCGCGCTGTCAGAGATATCTGTCGGGAACAAAAAGACCTACACCCTCCAGCACGGCAGAGTTTTCAAAATATCCCCTAATCAATCTAAAGAAATGGGTTATGAGAATTGAGTTGTATAGGATTCTAAGCACACGAAAACTCTCCCGGTTCGAACGACGAAACCCAACATCCTCAGTGCAATGTAACAAATCTTCTCTTTATATGCATGAAATGTCAGCCTACTCTACTTCCTCAGTGCTCACTAGCATTACACATTATTATATTTATCTTTTGTTTTATATTTTGTTTTATTAAACTCATCATTTGCGGAAGTCATAGATAAATTCCTAATAAGTGCATGATACGTTCGATGCGTGATATTTATTTAAAGCAACTATAATACATTAACTACGTGGGGTCGGCACTTCGTCAAGTCATAGCAACGAACGTTGCGTGTCACGTGTTTTAATAACAGTAATAACCGTCTCAAGATACGTATTTGATTAAATCAATGGGTGTTCAATTTAAAAGCGGCCACAAGGACATTTCGGTCTAAATCTGACTTCGGCTTGGCCCGAGAACTGGTTGCGTCCGGGCCGTTTAAGATTTTCAATCGAGATTAAAACAATGGTGCATTAGCAACCCTAATTATACACGGAATCGTACCCGGCGGACCTCCTTGATTGTTCGGTCGTTTGTGGCCGGGATTCATTAGGCGCGTGAGTCCTTTCGACAGTCGCACTTACGAAGTATAGGCCATTGGTCAACGCAGAATCGAGCGGGAACGGGCACCCGCGAAGAATATTTAAATAAAGAAAACTAACTAACTAACCATCACGCCGTCTCCCCGAAGGGGTAGGCAAAAAGAATACACTACCACACTTTACTTTCCTGACATATTTCTCTCGCTTCCTCAACATTCATACATCGTGTCATGCACGCGCGTCGATTTATGGTATTTGATCGTGCCACGTTTTCCTCGGTCTTCCTCTATTTCTGGTTCCATATATCGTTAACATATATTTTTTTTACCATTCTTTCTTCATTCATTCTTTTCATATGTCCAAACCATCTTAATGATCCTTTCATTATTTTGTTCATAACACCATCATTCGCACCGCATTCACTTGTTATATTTTCATTCGACACTATCATACACAGAGTATTCACACATTAAAAAAAAAGAACTTACAAAATTTCAAAAAACATTGAACATTGTAAAATAAGACTGTTTGCCGATGATGCATTGGTATACATATCAGGGGAAAACTACCAATATATTGTAAATAAATTAAATGGGGATCTTAACAATATTTCAATATGGCTTAGGAAAAATAATCTCAAATTGAATATGACGAAAACAAAATTCATGAATGTTAGGAATAAAAAAATACCTATGGCACCAACAGTGTTGATAGACGATGAAATTATAGAAGAAATACACGAATTCAAATATTTAGGTGTCCTAATAGATAACAGACTAACTTTTTCACAAAATACAAAATATGTTACTAAGAAGATGGCTAAAAAATATCACTTCTGGGCAGGATTAGACGATATATTATCATTCTCCAGAATAAGGCAATGAGAATAATTTTAAGGAAAAGTAGATATGCCAGGATTAAAGTGATGCTGAAATAGCTAAAAAATTATGTAATTTAAAAAAATAATTACATTCAACGTATTTTTACTAATTCACAAAATTGTTAATGGGCACACCTCCCAAGAATTTTTAAGGAAAGTAACCAACATGAACATCAATATAAAACAAGAAAGAAAAATAAACTAAGGCTTCCATTCAGAAAAAAAATCTCTGAATTCCCTTATGTATAAAGCATTTAAAAATTAAGAAGATATACCGGAGGATGTCAAAGTGTGCAGAGCATAATTTTTTTTAGGATAGAATTGTCATTTTTTTCCAGATCAGATTTTTACGACTCCTCGCCTGGCCGACATTTAATATTTGATTGATTTGATCGTGCCACGTGTTCCTCGGTCTTGGTCTATTTCTTGTTCCATTTACGTCGTCAACATAAGCATTTTTTATCGTTATTTCTTCATTCGTTATTTTGTTTATAACACTATCATTCACTTGCATTTGACATTTTATCATTACACATTCTTCTAAGAAATCCCATTTTTACTGCATTTATTCTACTATCATTCCTCTTTTGTCAGTTCTACGCTTCACTTCCACACATAAGGGTTGATACAAAAACACCATTGTGCACTGCTATCTTAGCTTTTTTGGATAGGCTCTTGTTTGCGATGACAACCCTTCTTTCAATATCCCTCTCCACTCACCCATCCTAAATTAATTAATTGGGAAATCATTGTTCTATTGACCCTTTATAGGACAAGACATTTTATTTAGGATTTTTTAGGAAAACATCAGTCTATTGAGCTAGGAAAAATAGGAGCACTTGAATAAAGGTGTAACGTATATTGACCATAGTCTACATACGTAATGATATAAATACAAAATTGACAAAAAAAATTAATCGAAAATCATACTGGTTACGATTTTGAAAATTTGGTTTGGTTCATGTGGTTCTCCCGTAAATTTGGAGATATTTCGTGTATAAGTGAATTGTTTTGGTCAATTTGTTTGTTGCCGCCCTTTATAATAGTTAATTGTGACATGTAATACGTTTGTACTGTTTTGATGTTAAAATTATACAGGTTTTTTCATTTATAAAAAGAATTTTGACAGGTGTAAAAATATTTTATTCATTTGTTTCAATGACAATTTGAATAATTACTTCAACATTATTTTAAAGTTCCTGCTGGTGTTGATTTGTTTTAAGTGCCTAATTACTGCTAATATAAAAAAAGGTGAATACGTGGAACATAAATTAAATAAACAATAATATTGTCTATTTAATTTATGTTCCATCTAAAAAGAACATTTTGTGTTAAATTATTTTTATTTTGTGATTTTATTTTATATTATTTGTTTTAGATTTATTTTGTGGATGTTGGACGATTAAAATGTGCGCGAGAGATGCCTATTGGTGGCGATGAGATTTGCAACCCATCACACCGCGTCTCCCGCTGGGCGAAAAGAGAAGGATGGAGTGCCGCATCGGTTAAAGTGTGACAGTCTATTCTTTCTGCCTACCCTTTCGGGGAGACGGCGTGATGGTTAGTTAGTTAGTTAGTTAGTTCTATAAAGGGTTAATTGATGTTTTGTGCACTTTGAACGTACCCAAATTATTTATGTATTGCATTCATGCAACTTTTTCTATGACTTTGACTCGATTATCGAGAGTCGATAAACTGCTTATTTCCTCTTTCTGTTCTATTGTAACCAAACAATGGAATTATTTTACGTTACCCGTTTCCAATAAAATGTTTACCTTGTAGGTTTTGTGCTTATATATAATGCAAATAAAGACAAACCGCAAACTGAAATTAGCATGCGAAATACACGTGTATTTTATTTCGTATTAATTATGTCGGTGCTAATTCTTCGATAACGTGGCTCTATCTCAGCAAATATTATTATGGAAATGACTATTTTTCCACAAAATTCTGTGATATTAAGAATTAAGCTTGTGTTTGCCTGCTCATACGGGTAAAATATTTTTGGATAATCCCTTCTTATCGCTGTTCTAAAAACTTATATTATGTCTCCTCCAATATTGTCGATCACTGCAGCGAAAGCATCTCTGTCCTGCGCCACTTGGAACACTCTTTTATATTTTACAGCCAGTACAACTGCCTTCTGCCAAATCCCCGACGTCCCTCTATTTTGACCATGATTATCAGCCGAAGGATGTAGTATCTTTCTCCCCTTAGTACATGACCCAAATATGAGACTCTTCTTACCTTCATACTCGACAATAGCTCTCTGCTAAGAATTTATATAATTAAACTTAACCTTTCATTTTATGATTATTAAAATTTTTATAATTAGTTAGTTATTGCAAGATAGAATATGGGAGAAATATATTTTATTTATGTGTGTACCGACGACTTTCGTGGCAGAATGGCAAGAGCTATGATTGCCACGCCGAAAGTCCCGGGTACAATTCCCGGCAATGACAGTGTAATTGTCACTGTCTTTGGTCTGATGTAGAATTAACGTGCCAATAAAATGGCGATAAACTAGCCAACTAAAACATATCATGAGAATCAGTAGCTAAGTTGTATACAGTAATTGGGTTCAAACAACCTGATGTATACAAATGTGGAAAACAACGGGAAACTTCCACATTATAAGCCCAAGTGGCATCAAAAGAACCAAATCCTTGGGATTTAAATTAGCGCAGATGTATATACCAATATTGATAAAAGTGTGATTGCAGCAAATTTACCTGAAAGCTAAATTTGATAACCCTTATGGAAGCGAAGCATGGAACTGGCAGAAAAAGGATGAGAGCAGAATAAATGCGGTAGAGATGAGGCCCCTTAGACATATGTGTGGTAGAACGATGTACGACAGAATTTCAAATGTAGAGCGGAAGAACGTATTACGAACAAAATTATGAAAGGATCGCTGCGTTGGTTCGGACATGGATGGAGGGATGGATGGAGAAAGAATGGTTAAGAAAGTATACGTTAACGATGTAAATGGAGTACGGAGTCGAGGTAGACAGTGGACAAGTTGGCATGACCAAATCAATCAATTTTTAATGATTGACCATGTGAGAAGTCGAAAGAATCGACGTGCATGTATGACTCGTTTGAATGTGGAGGAAACTAGAGAGGTGTGTCAGGATAGAGTAGTGTGGCGGTCCATTCTCTCTGCCTCTACCTGTGGGAAAACGGCGTGATGGTTTGTTGTTGTCTAAATTGATTGCTCATGTTATAAATACTCACTCGACAATGTGTCTAATAAACTGGTAGTGATTGAAGCATTTCAACCGTCAACTAAATGTCAAAGTAAAATATTTTTTCTATTGTGAATTAGAGCTACTAGCGAAAGCTAACTTGTGCACCTTAATAGGTAGATGGAAATGTAGAGTGTAGCGTACAACAAGAATATTTATGAAATATTCTGTACATATTGTATTATATTAATAGATTTTTCATATTCTGTACAAATATTCATAGATCAAATAGAAATGAAAGGTTAAGCAAGTGCCGGAATATCATTTGGAACCCCAGAGAAAAAAACAGCCATCTTGGAACTAGAAAGAATCCAGAAACAATTTTTGAGATATATGTATCTCAGAGAGTATAATTACAATCCTTTTTGGTACCCCACTATTTCTCACAGGAATATTGGATTTAACACTCTTGAAATACGTCGAATGATCTTTCTAGGTTTGAATTTTTTAAAACTATTATCTGGAGATATTTACAATCCAGGAATAACGAGAGAACTAAATCTATACGTTCCGCACAGCTATAGCAGAGCAAGGGGCCATATCTTATTTTATGCCCCAAATTGCCGCACAGAGGCGCTTCAAAGTTCTCCTGTATTGAAATCGATTCGTCTTTAAATGAGTTGGCAAATGATAAAGACACCTCTTTGGATATAATAATAGCGAATTCGTGATAGCTGTCATATTTCTAAATAATAATTATTATAAATAAAACTATGTTTTTTTAAACTACTTCCACTTTTATCTTTATTTCGACAGCGAGCCTGGCGAAACCGGTCGCTGTCGAAATAAAGACAAAAGTGGAAGTAGTTAAAAACCATAATTTTATTCAATTATTTTTAAAAACGAACTTATGTATGGAAGCGACGCATGGAACTGGCAAAAGAAGAATGACAATAAAATAAATGCAGTAGAAATGAGATCACTTAGACGAATGTGTGATACTCTGTGTATGATAGAGTGTCGAGTATTTCTGGTTCCATTTACATCGTTAACATATACCTTTCTTTCATCATACATTCTTTCCATGTGTCCAAACCATCTTAATGATCCTTTCATTATTTTGTTCATAACACCATCATTCGCACCGCATTCATTTTTTATATTTTCATTCGACACTATCATACACAGAGTATCGACACTTTCGTCTAAGAGGTCTCATTTCTACTGCATTTATTCTACTTTCATCCTTCTTTTGCCAGTCCATGCTTAAAAAAAAATGTTAATAATGATATCATACGAATAATGTCTCGGGTGAAACTGGAAAAATGAAATGTCTGTCGCGGTTCTCGTGGAGTATTGTATACCATAGTGTATACACCTGAGATCACCGACCGTACGCTATGCGCTGCGCGCTGTGCCAGTGGGGCCTTGACCTCGAAGCTACGTACTCGGTACAGCATGTCGGTTGGCAGCGAGGAATCGAATAACGAACGCGCTGCTTTTCTTTCATAATACGTTTCAACGTACAGTACCTACCTACGTACAGGGCGCCATTCAGTCATTGTATCCAATACGACACACGCGGCCATTGTGCGGGCCTCGTACTCCCCATACTGACATTATACTCGTATGTGCAACACTCGATCTCTTTCATCCTTGGTATTTGTCAAGGTATAGCATTTAATAAAAGGTCGAAAATAATAGAATCGAATAATATAGACCTTAATATAGACCTTAAACTGGAACAAGTGGATGAATTTGTTTATTTAGGAAGTATGTTTACAAAGGATGGGAGGGTGGAGAAGGATATTGAAAGAAGGGTTGGGGCAGGCAACAGAATAAATGGTGCACTTAAAGTTGTCATCGCAAACAAAAGCCTATCCAAAAAAAGCTAAGATGGCAGTGCACAATGGTGTTCTTGTGCCGACCCTTATGTATGGAAGTGAAGCATGGAACTGGCAAAAGAAGGATGAAAGTAGAATAAATGCAGTAGAAATGAGATCTCTAAGACGAATGTGTAGCAAATCTGTATATGATAGAGTGACAAATGCAAGTATAAGAAGTGAATGTGGTGCGAATGAAAGTGTTATGAACAAAATAAAGAAAGGGTCATTAAGATGGTTTGGACACATGGAAAGAATGAGTGAAGACAGAATGGTGAAGAAGGTATATGTAAACGGCGTGAATGGAGCTAGAAATAGAGGAAGGCCGAGGAAAACGTGGCACGATCAAATCAATCAAATATAGAATGTCGGTCACGTGAGGAGTCGGAAAAATCGACGTGCGTGCATGACAAGATGTATGAATGTAGAGGAAGCGAGAGACGTATGTCAGGACAGAACAGTGTGGCGTTCCATTCTTTCTGCCTACCCCTCCGGGGAGACGGCGTGATGGTAAGTTAGTTAGTTAGTTAAACTGAGAATACTCCTCATCAAGTATGTATGGAGTATCTTGATGTACGGCTGCGAGACATGGTGCCTATCCGAAACAGATAAACGGAGACTAGAGGCTTTTGAGATGTGGTCCTATAGAAGACTATTAGGAATTTCATGGAAGGACCACATTACAAATAAGGAGGTTCTCCAAAGAATCGAAGGAGGAAGGCACCTGCTCAGGACCTTGTCTGAAAGGCGTGCAAGATGGATCGGCCATGTAATACGTCAAGAAGGCCTCTTGCTTGCTATAATGAAGGGTATGACTGAGGGGACAAACTCTAAGGGACGCCCACGCCGAGAGTACCTGGAGGAACTGTTGGTGGACGTGCGCTGCTCATCATATGCAGATTTCAAAAGAGCCGCACAAGACAGGGAAGAATGGGAGAGAAGAATAGAAGAAATTGTTGCAAACTAATCCCAGGATTGAAACCAGAGAGAGAGCATTTAAATTTTGTAGTTCAAGCTACTGACGTTATATTGATTAAAATGATATAAAACTTCAAAGGGTGAAAGTGGAATAAATGCAGTAGAAATGAGATCTCTTAGACGAATGTGTGGATACTCTGTGTATGATAGTGTCGAATGAAAATATTAGAAGTGAATGCGGTGCGAATGATGGTGTTATGAACAAAATAATGAAAGGATCAATAAGATGATTTGGACACATGAAAAGAATGAATGAAGAAAGAATGGTAAAAAAAGTATATGTTAACACCTGACACCTGTAACACCTGATGATGCCAACATCGTTTGGCGAAACAGCTGTCGCGACACTCTCGGTGAATAAAAAGAAATTGTTATATTATAACTGTGTTTTAAATTTTAATAGTAATAATGGTATCATAGTGTTTCGGCCAAAACAATGGACTATTTAAAACTTCTACTTTTTTCGGAATCTTGCTATTCTTCTTCTTCTTTTTCGTATCAATATATATCAAATAGGTAGGGCTAAAAAGTGCTATCATCTTTCTCTCTTTCTCTTGCCATTGTGGTGGAAGGTTTTTCCGACTTTTTTCGTTTTCAGGGGCGCCGAGTGTTATAGTAACACCACACGTGAAGGCACCTTCCTTGCCCCCCTTGCTACTTGCTTGAACTTGAACTTAGTTCTGAACTTGCTATTAAATAACCAAGAGCACTAAATTACTAAGGGTCCGTTTACAAATATCTAAAATAAATAACTAATTACTACTTAAAATAATAAACTAGCGAAAAAATATATTTAAAAAAATACAAATAACGAAAATTCTGTATTTCTTTGGCGTTGTGGTTATAACTAGTATTTTTTTATTGTGTTTTTTCGCTGATACTGATAATTACCTAAAATTAAAAGCTTTATCAGCAGGGATATCATGTACCTATAAACGGTTAATGGTTTTATTAATTCAGCTTGATAAAAGGTACTAATTTTCGATACATTATCGCATTACAACATATTTTTTTTATTACTAATATTGAAATATTAAATGCCGCAAGCTCCGTGGAACCATGGTAAATGCAGACAAATATCTTATTTTTTTTTTACTCATCTTAATGAATGTTTTATCTCATTTTTTCTATGAAAATCTATGAATCTAATTTAATCTATGAAATGTAACCATAAAGAAAAAATTCTTTCTTGACATGAACAATACGTGATAGAAATGTCTATAGATATGTCTGGTGTGTAGAATTAAATATAATTTTATAAAATACATAAACAATTGGAAAGAAACCACACTTTGTTCAGATAATATTTGAATGGATGTTTTATTTGTATTCGATTCACAATTCGAAATGTGCAGACATTAAATAAGTACTTAGTTGAATGGAAACCAAAATCGTTTCGAATTTCGAAATGTTTCAAGTTCTTTTGTTTTTTTAGCATTCAAATAGTGCACACGTACCTACTATTTCAAACACAATGTTATTAATTTAACGAAAGTTTCATTTTTACGAAATTTACAAATGTTTTTAGAATTATCTTAACATTCAAAATACTAAGTTAATTTGCATGGACAATCCGTGATGTCTGAGATCGGTCTTAATACGGTGCTAATTATTTAAAATCTAGACGTTGTATTCTTATATACGAGACACTAGCATCTAGAAATCATAGATATGAAAATAATAATATTTGATTGGATGATATTGGATGTGGAGACAGACGTATTAACACATTGTTTTCGGGTATTGTTTTATGCTGATTGCAGCCTGGCGCGGGCGATATTTGGGTTCGCGCGCGAGTTTTTTCAACATTATTTTAAAAGTCTATAACTTTTGAAATATCCGTGATAATTGACTGAAACTTTAAATGCATCTTACCTTATTGTGTCTCAATGATGAAATGATGGAAAACAAATACAAAAAAAAATTGGGCTTCAAAGTAGCACTTTGGAAATTTTAGCCTCACTTAGTTCGCTTTCAATACTGCTAGTTATCCAATGACGTGCTGTCTCCAATAAAAAATTTTTTACCTTACTGAGTCTGGATATTTTGCTTTATAAATCACTTGTTTCACTGTCTGCCATCAATAGTCTTTCTGTATCACTAGCACAGGAACAATTAGATAAATTGTCTACACACAATTCATCGTCTGATTTATTCTCATCCGGAAAAAAACATTGTGGGTTTTAGGTATAAAAATAATTATATGAACTCAATGACAACGACCGAACGACCGAACATGTATACGTTTACATAAACACTAATGTTTTGTAGAAATATGAACAAAACATTCCTACCATTCATCCCTTCTTCAAGTAGAGAGAACCCTAAAAATTCTCCGTACAAGTTGAAAAGAATTATTGCGCATTGAAGGTCAAAAAAAACAAGCCAGCGGGATCTGCGTCAAGGTTTCTTCGAGCACACAAAAAATGTATATTTTTAGACATTTTTTTTTCATTTTATAATTGAATAATAAATAAAAAGTAAAGCCTAATAAATATAAATTTGTGAGTGAAATTATATTGTGAAGTCAGATGTACGATTTAGCAACAAAATCCATTTATTACACAACACGTTTTATTACGTTACCCGACGACAACCACCAGAAGGTAAAAAACGTATTTTTACGTTTCCCGCATTTGAGCACCAAACTGAAAAAAACGTAGTTTTACGTTTCCCGACAACATTGTGTTAACATAGTAATCATTTGCTGACAAGCCGTTAGATATGAATTTGACCTTTATTGCATCACTTGTGGCGGGCCTAGCGTGAATTTTCCTTTGATTTTTCTTTCTGAATCACAAACCTCAGCCCACCGAGACTATAAACACACGGCTACTATTTTTAACTCACTGTGTTCTGTTTATTGTTTCTGATGCGTGGGAAATAACTACGCGTTCTCGGTTATATTCGGATTTTATGACCAACGCAAGAGGATTAACCCAATTTCACTTATTAAAAAACTATTATTTTTCAACTGTTTTTGATTGATAAAACAGTGGCACCAATTGAATTTTTTTAAATTACATGCGTCCTTGTGATTTAAAAATCACTTCTAATCATAATTCGTTTTAAGTTATTTATAAATTAAATAACTTAAAACAAATATGAGGTTCGCAACCCATCACACCGCGTCTCCCGCGGGGCGAAAAGAGAAGGATGGAGTGCCGCATCAGTAAAAGTGTGACAGTTCATTCTTTCTGCCTACCCTTTCGGGGAGACGGCGTGATGGTTAGTTAGTTAGTTTATAAATTAAATAATAAATCATTGCTCTTTTGTAAAATGCGTATTATTTATTATTATTATTATTTTGTTGAATCGCTCTTTACATCATTACAACTCGAGCTAAATCGATGTATGGTAAAGGGTAAAGCTATCATATTGATTCTAGTGACATGTGATAGGTTGCTAATCTATCGCCATTTTATTGTCACGTGAATTCTAAACCAGACCAAAGACAGTGTGACAATCACACCGCCATCGCCGGGAATCCAACCCGGGACCTTCGGTGAGGCAGTCAAAGCACTTACCGCTCGGACACGAAGGTCGTCATTACATACGAAATAATAAAGTATTTTCTTACCTTGACATAACAGTAAAATTGTAAATATATTTCCCATTTCATTAATGCCACTTATCATTCGCTAGTTTTTTTTCTGTGTCTTTGTGTTGATTTTTATCAAATTTATTTTATCCACCCATTGGTGGATTCATAAATTATAAATTATTATATTTAGTAATAGTATGAAGAAAATAATGAATTATTTTAAATTATCGTATTTTTCTTTATTCAACTATAATAAAACTTGTTAACTATAAAACGTTTCATATAATTTACCAGCGATGAATAACAGTGTCAAAATATCTTCCAATTATTTAAACTTTTAATCGTAAAAATCAGGCATTATATGATTTTCAGACATGATTTCTGTGTCACAGATAATCAAATCTATTAAAAGAAGAAGAATAAAAATAAATCACGGGAATTTACTTCAATTGTTTGACTTTTTCACCGATGTATTTTCAAAATAAATCTTTTATTAACTGTAAATAGATACCTACTTATCTGTACATTTTAGCAAGAAAACATTTCAGTACCATCCTAACAAAACAAACGAGTTGAAATTCAAAAGTCGAGGCTTTCTGTAATGTAAATATTTTTGTTCTTGTTTCTATGTTGTTGCTCCATTTCTCCCTTCAAATACATAATTTATTCGCACATCGCTCCTACTCATAATATAAACTGACCAATGAAAAATGTTCTCTCGGCTATTGGAATATTTCAGGGTGTTGCCATAATAAATAACAATAATATTGACGTTTTCTGGTATCTTGCATTTTTAAGCACGATTCGAACGTATTCGAAATGTTTTGCGTTTTATATCATTACCGCCATCTATGCAATTTAATGATAATGATAAAATGTTATTTTGAAAATCCATGCCCTTTTTTAATTAAATAATAGTTATATAATTAGATTATAATAATAGTTTGTAGATCGGTGTTTAGATTATTGTAATATCATTATTCAAAGGTGTCTGGTTTTCGATAATGTAATAAATTTTGAAATATTGGTGAGAAGCTTGAAATTTTGAGATTTCATTGTTTATTTGTTTGGAATTCATTCTTAATCTCGATCGTTGTAAAAAAGTAAATAATAATTTAATATCATATTCTTTTCTCATATCTTGAAAACATTAATTGATTGTCATTGAATATTTTTTTAACTGTAAACTTTCTTTTGTTTTCAGTCATTCCAAGGCAGTCAGGGCAGGGCATACTTATTTAATTCTGTGTAAGTATTATTTATAGATTATTTCTTAATTATAAGCTGTGTGTTTTTCTTTACTTATTTAGTGAAATTTATTTATAACTTTAATACACTAACTAAACGGAATTACATAGTTATTTAATATATAATCAGCGACATTAAAATAGGTGTCAGAGCAATATTTCTTGTCAAGATTTTTAATAAAAAAAAATGTATTCCTATATCATTTAAATGAAAATAAAAGTAGTTTTTTCTATGCCATAGAGAATTTAACAAACTTCAACTTGTTTTTTAATATTATTATTTCTATATGAAATTTGAAGTTAAACAGTACTCAAAACATAAACAATGGTTTTTCTTACCAGCAGCAGTATATGGATGTATTAGAAAAAATCCAGAAAAAAAATCTGAAATACCTCTACATGCGCCTAAATGGGGTATATCCAAGGCTTATGCACCACAATGATCTATTGATTAACACAGAGTACCGCAGTCTTGAATCAAGAAAAAAAAGTACATTAATGATCTTACGATTTATAATACTTCATAACCTCATTGATAGCCCATACCTCTTGAAGTGTTATGGCTTCAATGCACCAGACAGGTATGCTCGCGCTAGAAGACACAATCTGTTGTGCATACGGCATAGCAGAACAAATGTCACAACGCAGCATACCATGACTCGGGGTATGGTGCTCTTGAATGAGGTGTCAGTCAATGTGGACATTTTCCGAATTGCCTATGCGTCCTTAATGGATCTTATAGGTACAAACCTATCAATTTGCTGATTGCTATAGCGGCAAATTGTGTAAAATGCACAGTTATTTTGTTCACAATACCTGTTGTATAAAAAAAATAAACATGAAATGATTAATTGATTTAAAAATTGTGCATTTTTACAAACTAAACATTATTTGTTCCACTAATATTGGTGTTAGTGGTCTTGAGGACAGAGCACTTGGCTCCTGATCCAGGGGACTTGAGTATAAGCCTAGACACAACCATATTCCTTCTTTATAATAATGAGCTGTTTTCTGCTCACATTGCAGATTGTAGAATAAATTCTAATGTATATTCTTGGTTAGTCTTATTATAAAATTTCGATAAAATCTATGTAAACAAAAAAAATCGTTTGATTTTTATAAGTTAAGGATATATCGCACCTTCAGGACGAAAACGACTCAACTCGAAAAATCATATTGTTGGGAAATCGCAAAAGAAGAATGTAAATTGTGACACTTTCGTATTATTTCTTCGATTGTTTCGATTTCTTTAAAGTAATCGCAATGTACTTACTTTAAAGAAATCGAAACAATCGAAGAAATAATACGAACGTGTCACAATTTACATTCTTCTTTTGCGATTTCCCAACAATATGATTTTTCGAGTTTGAGTCGTTTTCGTCCTGAAGGTGCGATATTACACTTTCTAGTAAGACAAAGCATACCAATCCCTAATAAAAAGATTAAATATTGATAAAAATATGTTTTCCTAGAATTTGATTAATTTTACAAGAGTGACATGATTAACCTTTCTACGACATTATCATATGCATGCCATAGCAAATAAAAACATGTCACCTCCATAAAATATAATAACACTTCTGGAAAACTGAGGTTTTTGTCGATATTGAATATTTAATATGGTGTTATACATCATCGTTCAAGGAACAATGTATAATATTATAATTCTTTGAAAATGTGAATTTCAAAATATGATATGAAATTGAACAGCAAGTTTCTCTGTAATCTAATGAACCTAACCTAACCTAACCTAACCTAAGAAGTTGTGTATTTTCTTGCAGAGTAAATGTTGGTTGTGGACCAGCAGAAGAGCGAGTGCTGCTAACGGGACTGCACGCCGTAGCAGACATTTATTGCGAGTCTTGTAAGACCATGCTCGGGTGGAAATATGTAAGTTACCTCATTCTCTAATATTAAATAGTTATTAAGATTTTGTCCTTGACATTCATGAAGACTTATACACCCTTCATTTCATGATTTTTTTAAATCTTCACCAAAACACTTGGACTTGGATCTCCTGGCTTACAGAGGTTCAGCTCTTGTGGCTATTCCTCTTATGTCTGATGGGAAAATTGTTGGAAAGATGATTTGGTGGGTTGTTGGTTTATGAGGGGGGTTGATTTTTGTGGTGTAGTGTTCTTCTGAAGGAGGGTCAAATTTGAGCGCTTGTGGCTGCGGGGGGTATTTAGGTCGTAATATGAGAGGTCTGTTATTGTGGGGTCAGGATGTGAAGGGAGTCCTTTGTGAAAACGTTTGGCAAGTTTCTGAATGAATTCGTCTACAATCAGGATATAAGGGAAAAATAATTAATATTATATTTTATTTTTTTATATACAAAGGCATTTGATAATGCCTTAGAAGGGCGAAACATGTCATTCCATATGAAACTTAATAAATCTCCTAGAAGACAGTCAATTCCATTTATATGAATTATTTAATATGGAGTTTTATATCATTGTTTAATAAAAAATAAATGTGTCTTATAAACTGACAGTAAACAAAACAAATTAACCGTCAACAAAATGTCTAAGTGAATTTTTTTTTTTTGTTAACTAGCGCCACTAGAGATGGTAGAGTATCTTGATAGGTAGATGTGAATGTAGAGTGTAGTGTACAACAAGAATATGTATTCTATATAAATATTAGTAGATTTTTCAGTTTGATACTACACCATGAAATACAAATCTTTTATGTGTTGAAGGAAGGAAATTTTGCATTGTGAATGTGTTTGAAGCCTTTTGATGGTATATTTATACTTCTTTCATAATTTATTCTATCAATCAGAGAAGCAAGAGAATTTATCAGGCACTAGTTATCAAATTTCACATATTTTCTCCAAAGTAACATTTTTGATATCAATTCATATAATTTTTGGTAAACTTAAGACTGAAATTTCATAATGACGATTTTTCTTATAAATTTAAACCGTTTTTTCCACTTTTGAGTTTATTTTTATCCACATGTTATAAATCTTTTATTCACCATCTTCGAGAGAATGATATAAACAGAAACTACAAATTTGAATAGAAAAAGCAGTGTTTAAATTTATAATAAAAAATGACCATTTATATACATTGTATTCATATATAGATTTGACTGTACAACACAATGTACTTAATCAACTTCTGATTTATTTTGTTTTATCAAATTATTAATCATGAGTGTTGTTACATTTCCAGGAGCACGCATTCGAATCCAGTCAGAAGTACAAGGAGGGTAAATTCATTATTGAACTGGCGCACATGGTCAAAGAGAATGGCTGGGACTGAGCGGTGCATCCCGGGGGCGCGGGAGCCGGCGCGCTCTGCTTGGGCGTTGCGCTACAGCTGACCGCGAGGGCCCCGCCACCCCTCCGCATATCACTACGAGCCCAGAGCCCTCCGGACTCCGAACCGTCAATCCGTGCAACAGCCCGACATCCCTCCCGAACTGTTGGAGTGTCCCCAGTGGAGGTGATGATGTGGTGTGGTTACCGGATAGTGACACATGTCGGTGCGCGCGACTGAATAATGGTATTTCAACAGTGCAATTAATATTTAAGCATCGTCCCCAGATGACGAAAGACGTTTGTGGAAGTTGAAACCTTATGTAAAATTTAAAATAAATTAAAAACTTTTATTGTGATATATTGTGATTTCTCGATGTTTGCTTAAAACTGTCGAGCGTGATGGTAAAAATGTGATTAAAAGAATGATATATGTATTGCTTCTCAGGACTAGTGGCTCCCTTGCTCCTGGTATCCTCAATACGACGGTACAACTCATACGCTTATAACTGATGTAAAAGGTTTTGCCAAAATCCGTTATTTTTCAATGATTATTGTATCCTAAAAATGCGTAATTATTTATCTTTACATTTTGATCTTCAAATTCGCACCCGTTTTGTTTAATAGAGAATGGCACAAAATGCTTTTACCGTATACATAAGTGTGATAACCATACAACGCAACGCAAGGCAACGCTTACCTCAGGTCTGATCGCCCCCGGCACCGGCACTCGAGACTTATTGGCTGCGTTAAGAGCAACAGATTGGAATCTCAAGGGAAGAATGTATTGTTCCTGCTGTTTACAAATGTTTCATCTATTCGTGGGACCTATAAATAAGCAAATTGTATCGGAGATCAATGACATGGTCGTGAATGTGTACAGAATGTTTGTGTATGCGGCACCAAAGTACATAAAAGGCCATTGAAACATCCTCAAATGATTAAAACCTCATAACCTACACCAAGAAACATCATTGTTTGGCCACAAACGGTGGAATTTTTATTCATCCTTTTATATGCGGATTAAAGTTCACTATAATTTGAAGGTGTTTCTAATGGCAAACGTTGTTTTATACTTGAATGATTGTTGCTGCCCTCGCTCGTGTAGTGGTGCGCCGCAGGACCCAGTAATCGCATCATCTAGTGCCATATTATAAAGCAGAACTTCAAGAGTATTATTCATTTATCGTGAGCTCACTTTTCTATGCCAAAATATTTTAAAAGTATCAATAATTATTTTTAAAAAGCCCCAAAAAATCAGTTGATGAGAATGTTTATATAATCCGCTTAGTGAATAGCACATATTTTAGTATCAAAAAACTATGTTTTAGAAGTGCAGAATACTACACATTTGAATGTGTTACTATATTCCACGGCATATTTTGATAACTTAATGGAATATACTCTATATAAACATATTTAATCATTTGTAGAATCAAAGTTAACAATAGTAACCCTTTTTTTTAAGTGTAAATATTTTTATGATAAACTTCACGTGTTAGTTTCACAAACCACTATGAACTGATACAAGCTATTTATGTAACTGGGTTAGGACCAATTTGTGTGATATGAAAAGTTGTATGAAAGAGGTATATTTATTGACATTACGTTATAGTTCTCTCGGAACTTCGCACACTTCCCAACGGGTCTATGAAGCTGTTGTGTCCTCGAGAACGTCTTGCAAACAGATTATTTTTCCATTTGCTAAATATGGTATGAAATAACCTGAAGTATATTGGTATTACTTGGTAATGAAATAAAAATTATTATACACCTCCATGATTAAAAATATTTCTTATATAATTCATTTGCCTCAATGAAGAATGTTTTTCACATTTCAGTAAAAGTATGTGTTGAAATAAATGATAGGTTACGAACACTCTTACTTGTAAGCAGGATATTCCCTGGCTCGGTGCGAGAGGAATGCGTTATTTCTCGTGATGGCACGCAGCGTGTTGCCGCAGCGGCCCGAGTGTACGAATTTAAAGACAATATCCTCTTATCCATGTACAAGTTTTTTTTTTGGCATTGAATTTGTATCATTTTTATTTAGAGACTGGAAATTTGTGGTTTTGAATAATGGTGTATTTTTGTATTACGTAAATGATACATTTATATTTGCTACCCAAAATAGATGTGCTAACTTATGTACATACGTATTAGTGTATTCTCTTATGAGCTCGGTGTGGCTACGAGGAACACGGCCAGGGCTAGGCTTGTCCAGAGTCCTGCGCAGAGCTAGAGTGCCACCAACATTCATGTTCAGTGTATAGACACCGTTGACTTTTGCTATTTTCACTTGTAATTCATATTAGGAACTCGTTATAATCAAAACATATGGTTAATCAAAACAATGCAATGACTATTTTTAATATGTACCTAACCTACCTGTATCGTGTATGATGTAATTTAAATCTGATCTCTTTAATGTTTTATTTGATTATGTTGTGTTTCCTTCTCAAATTTATTCTTACAAGCTTGTACATAGGAATGATGATTGATTTTTTGCCTTAATAATTGTGTGGTATGTGTGCTAGAACAATTCCTACGCATACATACTTCCCATTCAAGTTCTTATTGCTGTGTACATAAGACACAAGTGCTAGCGTATTGAATGTATGATATGATTTTTTACTTTTTTATTTTCCCTGACAAAACAACCCATGTGAATTTTTTTGCCTTTCAACATTATTATACCCAGCAGATAAAGGTCAATTCTTATTTTATTACTCCTGTGAAGTTGAATTAAATGATATATCATAAAAGTGAGTCGATGATTCCAAAACTCTACTATTGGGCGCATGGACACATGCACAAATAATTTATTTCATTTTGAACCTATTTCTAAGTTACGTAAAATAATATAATCTCAATGACTTCTGTTTCATTATTAATTTCTTACCAGTGTGTGCATATTATAATACATTGAATAATTTCACACTTGTTCATTTTGTTATTCTAATGTTTGTGTAAACATATTGTTTTGAACAATACTATCGGCTCTTTATGGTTTCCAAAGTTTCTAACTGTGATAATAATAGAGAGTTGTGGACTCGGAAGACTCACTTTAAGAATGGAATCGTATGAAAGATGAGAAGAGTTTATTGTGGTTGATAATGTTAAGTGTTGTGATCTGAGATGTAATGTAAAGCATCAAGTGGTGTAGAATAACATCTAACTGTCAGGGTTCCTGTACCCCAGCAGGGACTGGAACTGGATGCCAAGTTAGCCCTTATAAAGTGGAAGTGATTGTTGCTTTTTACATGTTACATTGATTGCTGTAATGTTATGACATTTAAGGATCTGTTTAATGTTAGAAAGCGCAGATTGAATCTCTTCAGTCTTAAATGACGAGCATTATGTCCATTATCTTAAATAGCACCATAAAATAACTAGTTTTCAGTTTGGCACTATTTTATTTATGATAGTTCACAAAGTATAAAAGCAAGTATCTCATTGTTCCTGCAGAAGGTGAATTGAAGAGATTGGTTCTGCGCTAAGGTCACCTTTGTAATGGATAATATGTGGTGTTAATGCTTGTGCGTGTGGTAGGTGAAGAGCTAGGAATAGAGGTGTGTGCGGTGGCCCCGTGTGGTGGCCGGTGGATGCCGGAGAACCAGTGACCGTTGTACTGCACATTATGAATAAATTAACGTTTTAAACATTTATCCTTTGTAATTGATTGTTAGTTAATTGTTTTGTGTTAGAACTTTTGAAACTCTGACTGTTTGAATACTATTAACCTTAACATATTACTGTAAGTGTACAAATTGTCTTGTAAAGACATCGCATGCATGTTTTTTCATTAAAATTAAAGTAAACCTATTAATATGTAGTCGTACATTTCAATATTGTTGGTTTGTTAGGATCGGCGTAAGGTCTCAAGCAGTAGGCAGGCTGTAGACAGACGGCTCTATAGTGAAGGTGGACTCGTAATGTAACGTGATTCCAATTGATTTACCGGATGTGGTTCATTCTGATTATAAGCTAATTGATTCAGATTTTCCTCCAAGTTTTGAGTATTGGCTTGAGAATGATCGGTGTGTAGGTTACTGGTAATATAGATTGTTCATTGTGTGGGGTATTGAGTACGATAAGTAGACATCTTTTAAGGTTCACGAGGCTCCTGACCGTGTCTGTTACTGAGTTACTGATATATGCATCTTTAGGAACTTGTTGGTAACATCTTCATCAATAAGATTAATATTTTCATCATTCTGTGGCTTATCCTGATTGGATCTGACTATAAGATGAAGTGTACATATTATACTTTACTCATTTTAATCAAGAAGTCACAAGGCATTACCAAATTGGATGTTAATCAAACACTGCAATCTTTTTTCTGAATCATTGTTAATATTCAGTGAGGAGTCTCTTTTGGGAATTGTATGTGTATGGCAAGCATTGTTATCGAGAAACAATGGACAAGCAGAAGAGGCCTCGTATGTCTATTGTATCCTATAGTCCACTTGTAATAAATGTGGATGCTAACCTAGCCACGTAAATATTTACCAATATCCATTTACTAACCTGTATTCAATTAATATTGCATTGTTATTGCCTGCATTGAATACCGGTAAGGATTTTACTGCCACTAGAATAATTTTGGCGATCGGCTGCTGTTGGAGTGTTTACACAACTCTGACGTGATCCACACTGTACAGCATATTGGCATTGCATCTTACTTGTCGTACCTAGCCGTTTTTCTTACTGGAACTCAGCTCCTGTCTAGAAATACCATATAAACAAACATGAAATGTACCAATACGATAGATACTAAATGCTTTTCATAATTTATTTCTGAACAATGGGTCTGCATTTTTAAGCATTGAAAAACATGTTGCAGAGCTACAAATTAATTATACTATCTAAACACAAATTTTATTTGGTTGTAAAAATGATTGCTTTTGGTATCTAGTGTATTCGTCTATGGCTATGTACAATTATTTGTATGGTATTTCGAAGTTTTGGATAAAATTTTCTGAAACATTAAATTGAAATAGTAAACAGAATACACCACTGGATCACGGCTTGATACATTATATTTTTGTATTTTCCTAGAAAACAGACACAAGTTGTTGTAATATGGTAACGGTGGTACAACACCCAACATTTGGTGAACATGATCTCTCATTATAGCAATTGCATTAAAGTAAGTTTGTTAGGGTATATCTAACGTAGATATATTTTCAGCTCATGTAATTTGTTCATGTATGAGGTAAATAAAAATATAAAAACAATTTAAAACGGTATATTTTATTTTGAAAATCTAAGTACCTTTCTTTTAAGCAGAAAAACTTATTAAGTAAATGTAAGTATTTGATATTACTCTGTTGCCATTGAGGAACATTACGGAGTTGGAAGAACTCCAGTGTCTTGATTTTGTAATTTTAGAGAGTACAGGGTCTGTTGCAAAAGTATCGAGAAAAAAAATCCTGACTGCACTAGAAGGGGTAGCAGGATGCGCCGAGTAATGGGGATGGTAGGGGGGAGTCGCAGCTACCAAACGCGCTGCTGCTCAGTCCTCTCCGAGCGACGGTAGAGCTAGCACACTGATCCGCGCAAAGTGTGTTTTGTCATCGCATCGGAAATCAAGATGCAACGTTTGCTAGAGCAGCGGGCAGCCATCAAATTCTGCGTTCGGCTGTAAAAACCCGGTATCGAGACCCTGGCCATGATTCGGGAAGCCTTCGAAGATGAAGCCATCTCACAGGAAAGAGTTTACGAGTGGCACAAACAATTCCAAAATGGCCGGGAATCAATTGAAGATAATGTGCCCGTTGGACGATCGTCAACTTCCAAAACTGATGACAACGTCACGAAAGTGAGGGAAGCATTACAGTCTGATCGTCGTCTCAGTGCCAGCTTAATAGCGGAGAAGTGCAACATGACAAAAGACACAGTTCACCGCATTGTGACAGGCGATTTACAAATGCGGAAGATTTGTGCCAAAATGGTACCAAAAGTGTTAACAGATGAACAAAGGGAAACTCGGGTTCGGATTTCTCAGGACGTCCCGCATCAAGCGAAGCCTAAAGGGACGCCATTTGGAGACGTTGGATGGGGTGAAAACCGCTTCGACGCAGTGCCTTAAGGGGGTTCCGTCTTCTGCCTTCCAGGGTGCCTTCCAAGAGTGGAAGAAACACTACCAAAAGTGTATTGACGCCCAAGGGGCGTATTTTGAAGAATATTAAGTGTTTGTACTATTGGCAATACATTGTCAAAAAAAAAAATTCTCAATACTTTTGCGACAGACCCTGTATACTGGGTTCAATCCTTGTGGATCTACTTCATACGGAAGTATTATCCCAAACAATAATTAACAATAGATGAATATTGACAAATCTGGATAAGCCTGAGAAACACTCATTATACAACAAAATGAAGTATACAGAAAAAATAAACTTACTTGATATGGTGGGGACTATACTATTACTTATGAGATAAAATGATATATCATGATCATGAGGTGGTATACGCCAAGATCCCACTCTCACTTGTGCCTGCTGTGTGAGACAATGATGTAATCTTAGATTGACTCAATAAATACTGATGAGAACTGCTCTGTAATCCAATAGATGAGCATGAAATTTTTCGAGTTCAGATACCGTATCTTTGCTGGTCGTCTTTGTAAAACTCTGCAGAATATTAATTTTTCCAAAGCTCCGCGGGTGAGGGCAAACCAATGTTGGCTTCTTAATTTACACAAATCTTAAAAAAAAACCTTAACAGATAGCAGTCTGAAAATACCCATCAACTTAAAAATGGGTGTATTCAACGCCAGCCTCCGACGTCAGCAACAAGCTGAGGAATAAGAAGAAATTAAAAATAAAGTTCTACTAAAAATGATTTTTAAAGCTTGCAAAGAAAATTATTACTAAATAATATAATTATTATGTGTGATGGTAAGATATAATTGAAAGTATATTCACGGCGATATTTAAATATATAGTTAATACATAAAATATTTATATATATAGAGAATTTCTACCGATTATTATCATTTTGTCACCACCAGTTTGATATAGCTATGTTTTATGGCATACTCAGTGAGATTGCACTAAACAAATTTAACATGGCAGAAAATACGTTTTCTCTCTGGAGGCTTGTTTAATTTTAGTTAAGTTTAATTTTATTTAGTGATAAGACAGTGAAAAAACTATTTTTTATTTAGACCAAAAATAGCTTCTTTACCTGGTGTTGCCATTAGCTTTAAGTACTACCGACCGGATATGGCGAGCGGCAACACGCGCGGCCATGTTTTTTTGACAACGGAAGTTGAAGAACGAAAATGACCGGCAGTCGGACCACCAGGACCTGTAAATCAGCCGCGTGCAAAATCGTGCCGCTCCCCGACGCTCCGCTGGTCGCTGGCGCTTCGCGCCGGCCAAAGGCGTTCCTGCCATTTTGACCACGCCAGGGCCGGGCGAGATCACGTTCCTGAAGAACCGGAGACCAGACCGGCTTTCGCTTCCACGCTCTTCCCCATCGTCCGCCTCGCACATCCCTCGTGGTGCGAACGAAAGGGGATGTCAAGCCGCCTGACGCGGTTCGTCGCCGTCCACATCGACGCCATCAGCGGCCAGGTGCCGGCTGCCTCAGATCCGGCCAGCCTCCATGTCACCCTCGCCGCCGTCGGCTCCAGCATCCATGGCTCTCCCCCATCGTCCGCCTCGTACGTTCCTCATACGCTCATCCGCCGCGGACGGATGAACGCAGCCCCAACTCGGTGCTGCTGTCCCGAGGATAGTAGCATTACGCAGTGAATTAAGTAAGCTGACCAGCATTTAGCATGTAAGTCTTCTTTAGATCTTAAGACATATTTTTTTGTGTGTATTTTCGTTCTTAATAAATTTAATTTGTAAATATTAAATATTGGTTTCAATCTCATATCATAATACATCCCGGAGCATATCTCATATAATATAATATTAACATTGGCGAATCACATGGGCAAACGTTGGAAAGTTGTTCGAGAACGGGAGTGATGAAATTTCGATAAGTTCATTTTTCACCCCGTGACACAACATCCCTCCTAATAAGTTGATGTTTCTTTCATTGCTGGGGCAAGTACTTTAATCAATCATTGAACACAACATTTTTTTATAAACCGATTTAGTTTTTAAATGGCAGCACCGCGGCGCCACTGTCACATACATGTTTTCTGTCATTTGTGTTGATAATTTATTTTTTACAAATTAAGTAAGATGGAATTAGAGTACATTCCTTATAATAAATCAGAATATGTTGAAACTGTAAGATTCTTATTTGTTATCGTATATTTTTTATTGATTTGCCTTGTAATCTTCTTATGGATTGAATGATTTCATTTGGAATTTTTAAACTTTGTTTTTAAGGCGTCTGGAAATAAAGTAAGCAGACAAACAGTGTTGTGTGGGTCCCAGAACATCGTTCTTCACGGAAAAGTTATTGTTCAAAGCGATGCCATTATAAGAGGAGACTTGGCTAGTGTTAAAACTGGAAGATTCTGCATTATTAGCAAAGGGGCGGTCATTCGACCTCCTTTCAAGAAATTTAGTAAAGGGTGGGTATTAGAAATGTTTGCTCATTATTTCATATTCTGAGCGTAGAAATGAGATCACTAACAATGAGAAGAATATGCGGGAAGATTTTGTATGATAGAATATCAACCGAAGACACAAAACAAGAATGAAGGAGGAAAAAATGCGTTCTCATTAAAATTAAAAAAAGGGTCACTGAGAAGATTTATATTTATGGAATGAAAGATGAGAAAAGGTTTGTTAAACTGTATGAAATTAGAGTAAATAGAAAAAAAAATGGGAGTATGTATACGTAAGAAGTTTTTCTTTGGCGTAACAAAACATAAACATCTCCAATAATTTTTCCCGCGTTCTCTCTACATTCGTACAAAAGACAATAAAATAATAGAAGATATCTATTGAACACAATTAATAAAGGTTTAATGAAAAACTCCCCAGATGAACTTCAAAAATGCTTACAAAAACTTAATCTAAATTTAAAAAAACACAAAGTTTTTAATATTGCGCAAAATATTAGAAATTATTCTACTAAAAGTGACAGTTTGTTGGTGCTATTTTACATGTTTTATGATTAACTTCATTCATGTCTCGTTTCATGACTGCAATTCATGAGTTGGCACGTGTGAAACGTCCGGCCGTTATTTATCATTGATGGCTAACTTCACCGTGTCGCACTTCATAACAGTTCTTATTTTTACCTTCGCGCCAAAAGAAGTATTAATAAGTTCAAGAAACCCAAGGAAAACATGGTATCATCTAATTTATCAATGTGACCGTGAATTGAAGTCAGAAAATTTGACGAGTATACATTTCACAATGTATGGATATAGAGAAATTTTGAGAGGTACATCAGGGAAGAACAGTGTGACAGTTTATCCCTTTAGTAGAAGCAGTGTGAAGGTTATTTAGTTAGGTATTATTTGTTTATAGGTAAACAATAATTTTTGAGCAAAAATGCTAAAATTAATAAAACTTTTACTGATGATTTGTTCAAATACATTTACCATTCAATAGTCATTCAAGATCTCATGTTGTATCCACTAATATTTGATATTTGCATATGATTTTTTATTATTCTTCTTGTATGCCAAAAATCAAGGTCTTGTTTTAAAATCAATTGAAGCAAAACAAATCCGTATGTTTTTTTTACTCCATTTATTTATATAGATTTTTAAAGTCGGCCTCATCCTATAATTAAATATAAATATTAATTAACTGGTATAAATAATATGAATTTTTCTTGTTTTTTTTTCTATTTTTTATGGATGAATAAAACACATTTATATATAAAACAGTTTATTGCATTTTCTCATAAATTATATTTTTTGGAATGAGCTATGTTTGCAAATAGAAACCTTATGTGGTAATTTTTAAAACTCTGCATTACTTGCTAATTCTTATAATTTATTTCAACAGTTGTCACTAGTTAACTTATCTGAAAAATATCTAATTTCTTATTGTATGCTTTCATTTGGGTAGATATTAATAATTTACCATGTAATAATTTTAATTACTTTTTAGTTGTTGATTTATATTTCTGTTTACACTTTATATGTTCTTATTCAGTTTTAAATATTTTTGTATTTTTCAGTGTGGCATTTTTCCCTCTGCACATGGGCGACCATGTTTATATTGGTGAAAATTCTATTTTAAATGCTGCTGTTGTAGGATCATATATTTACATTGGAAAAAATGTTGTTATTGTAAGTATTTCAGAAATATGTATTTGCTATCAATTGTTCTTTCAGTTTGTATTTGTCAGTGTCATTATGTACCAACACAACCAACCCAATACTACGCTAATAATCATATTGTGAAACGTGAATTTCAACATACATAATTCATTAATAATTGGAATGGAATTTGTTGAATGTTATGTACTGATTATGGTGTCCATTCTTTTCAAAAGTATGTTTACATTCATTCATAATTATTCATGAATCATTGTTTGTATTTGGCCAAATTTCGTTTAGTATATTAATACTTACATATTTTTCTGTAGGGAAGACGCTGTGTCCTGAAGGATTGTTGCATGATAGAAGATGGAGCAGTGCTTCCCGCGGAGACAGTGGTATCCAGCTTCACCCGTTATGGCGGATCTCCCGCCCGTCTCATCTCTGATCTTCCAGAAGTCACACAAGATCTCATGGTGGACTTTACCAAAAACTACTACCAACATTTTGTGCCTGCAAACGTTTAATTTAATACATGGCCTTTACCTACTCTCATACTTCATCTTCTACAGCTTTCTTGCGTTTAAATAAATGTGATATCAATTATTTTTTAACTAATTGATTTATTTTTCAATGGTTATTTCTTATTTCATTATTCTTTTTTAATCATTGGATTGTATGCTTGTTAATTTTGCAAGTAATATTTCAAGTATTTATTTATGTTGAAGGTGTTGAGATGTACTAATGTAAGTTTTATATTTGTATTAAATTATCTCATAAATACATATTATTTGTAATACACGAACAAATTTATCATTAATGATATTTTTCAATACTCTAAATATAACACATTCTGTTTAAAAAAATATTAGTTAAAACTAGTCAAAAGTTTTGATTACAGTAAAATAAATGATTGATGAAGATGAATATGTGTACCTTGGTCATCTGATGGCTTTTGGAAGAGGAGTTCAAGTTAAGAAGATTGATAGGAGAATACAGCTCGGCTGGTCTGCATTCGGATGGCTGGGCAATATCTTCAAGTCGGACATGCCCCAAATTTTAAAAACAAAAGTGCTGGATCAGTGTGTGTTTCCTGTGATGACCTATGAATGCGAGACATGGACGTTAACTAAAGAAGCAATGCACAAAATCAAAGTTGCACGGGCCATGGAAAGATCCATGTTGGGTATCTCGCTTAGAGACCATATACCCTAGGTGGAGATTAGAAGACGCACCAGGGTCACCGATGTGCAAGGATGAAGTGGCAGTGGGTTGGTCATGTGTGTCAACGGGATGATGGAAGATGGAGCCAGAGGGTTTCTGAATGGAGGCCAAGGTTGGGCTGGAGAAGTGTCGGGAGACAGCCAACCAGGTGGAGCGATGATATTGTGCAGACGGCGGGAAGGGCCTGGAGAACACTGGCGAGAGACCGAGAAAGATGAGAGGCTTATGTCCGGCAGTGGATGGAGACAAGCTGACGAAGAAATGATTGACTAGTATTATTTTAATTATTTGGAGAACAGAATATTAGATTTCATGTTGCTCAGCTGTGTGAAATAGCTCTAGTAGTCACTCTCTTTTGAATACAAGACTTGTAAGACTTCTCGAACGATGATGCCTGTAACTGATTCTTAGTACTAATTGTCATAATCCAAGTACTGACCTTCAAATTGTCATTGCAGAAAATATTTCTTATCTTATAAAATTCCACACGACCCATTGCTAAATTACATTGCCATTAAAACTAAAAATATGTTTGATGATAATAATACATGTAAACCTAATTAGCTAACTTTATGTAAACCTAATTACTACATGTAAACCTAATTAGCTAACTTTATGACCTAAGCTTTTCTACTCAGATTAAGAAGTATTAAAATTTTCCTAATTTGTTAAACCCCGTTAAAAACCTTTTCGTTTTTTGAAAATTTGGTTTGGTTCATGTGGTGCTCCTGTTAATTTGGCGATATTTCGCGTATAAGTAAATTGTTTTGGTAAATTTAACTGTTGCCGCACTTTATACTAGTTAATTGTGACACGTAATACGTTTGTGCTGTTTTGCTGTTAAAATTATATTAGTTTTAAAGTTTTAAAGTTTTTATAAAGAATTTTGACAGGTGTAAAAATAAATTTTTCATTTGTTCCAATGACAATTTGAATAATTTCTTCAATATTATTTCAAAGTTCTTGCTGGTTAAGTGCCTACTTACAGCTAATTTAAAAAACGGTGGATACAATAAGTGAAACATAAATTAAATAAACACAAAAGTCCGGATCGTCCATGTCAACATGTGCAACATCGAAAAAAACATTATGTGTTATTACATTATGTGCTAAATTAAAAAAAATGGATTCGTGGAACATAAATTAAATAGACAATATGTGCACCATCTAAAAAGAACATTTTGTGTTAAATTATTTTTATTTTATATCATTGTATTTTATATTATTTGTTTTAGATTTATTTTGTGGGTGTTGGACGATCGAAGTGTGCGCGGGAGATGCCTATTGGTGGCGATGAGGTTCGCAACCCATCACACCGCGTCTCCCGCGGAGCGAAAAGAGAAGGATGGAGTGCCGCATCAGTAAAAGTGTGACAGTCCATTCTTTCTGCCTACCCTTGGGAGATGGCGTGATGGTTAGTTAGTTTTAGTTAGTTAAACCCCGTAGTGTTTATTGCTCTTTACTCACACCACTGATCATAAAGTCAAGCCGTTAGTGATACTGTGTTGCTCAAAGGGGCATATTATATGATTTCAGCTTATGAGATGGGACAGAAATTGCTGGCCAAATAGAAATTAGTAGTCTAAACAGTGGCCGAACGCACATTTGCTGAATAAGTACCATGATGAAGTCGGTTGCATTTAGGTGTATGTTGGTTTATAAGGACAAACGGTTGTTGAGGATAGCCCAGTTTTTTTGGAATTCTGAACCGTTCATACCCATCTTAACATTGACGGCTCGTAGAAACAATGACTAGGGATGCTGCTCCAAATTTTTTTAGCCTTTATGTTGAAATTGTGTTCAAGATCACATGTATAAAAATAACATTTATTCAGAAACTTGATAAAATTAGAAAAGGACAAAATATAATAATATAATTATGTACACTTTATGAAAGTGAAATATGAAACTCCGACAATGAATGATTAAATATTATGTATGGTCTGTTCTACTATATGGCTGCAAAACCTGGACTCTGAAAGTGAATGTAATGAACCGGGTGGAAGCGTTCGAGATGTGGATATACCGCAGAATGCTCCGTATACCGTGGACCGATAGGGTCAGTAATGCAGACCTACTACAGAGAGCTGTTGTCGAGTGTGAAAATTAGAAAGGTCTCATATTTGGGTCATGTGCTAAGGGGAGAAAAATACCTCCTCCTTCGACTGATATTAATGGGTTAAGTGGAGGGACGTCGGAGAGTTGGTAGAAGGCAGCAGTCCTGGCTGCGGAACGTCAAAGAGTGGACAGGAATAACAAGAGTTCAGAACCTGTTTCAAGTGGCGCAGGATAGAGATGCTTTTGCTGCAGTGATCGCCAACGTTGGTGGGACCTGACACGGCACCGAAAGAAGAAGAAGATACACTTTATCACATTCAAGAATTACACGGTTTTTAATCACACTAAATGCAGGGTAAAAAACAAACTACCTTCCACCAGCATGCCAGGGTCCGCACTGCGAGAGTGACAGTGCTCTCTCTTCCCCGTAGCATCGTGTGTGCATGCACAAAACAGTTATACACCATGCTCTTGGACCCGAAAAAGTCACAGTTTTCGTATCTTTTCCATAACCATGGGCATAGCTGTCCAAAGCACAGCTTGCGGCTTATATTTGTTTTTGTTCTACCGCAACTAAGAAAAATTTCAAAAATATAAAATAAAAAAAAATATGTGTATTTAACCACGGTATGGTTATTATATTAGATGCCAACTAGTTTCGATTGGACCCAAGCTTCATCAGGGCAGTATAACAACTAAACGAAAAGACAAAATTCACATTTACGTATAATAATAAACGGTGGTGAAATCAAAAGGGTTTTATAAAAAGTAATTAATGTAATCTATGTACTTCCTGTTATTGTTTATCGTTTTTAATTCATTATGTTTCATCGTTTTTCACTATACTATGTGTTAGTTCCTTCTAATTACTGTTTTATTATTATTTTATTTTTATATTTTCCACCTTCAATATTTTCTCCTATAAATAGTAACTAACCGTTCTTTTAATTAAAATATTTAGGTACCTAACTCAATTTTAGCAAGAACTTCAAAATTATAAAGCAGACAATTCGGACGATGCCGTTCTCGTTGCGGATAGTGCGGACGAATTACAAGTCTTGGTGTTGAGAATGTATGAGGTATGCAAGTCAAATGATTTAATGATGAATGTCGGAAAGTCAAAGGTGATGGTTTTTGAAAGGGAAGAGCAAATGACAGTTTGTAATATAAGTGTGAACGAAGAGAACTTGGAACAGGTGAGGGAATTTGTGTATTTAGGTAGCATGTTCACAGCAGATGTGAAAACATGGCATGACCAAATTAATCAAATTTTAAAGGTTGGTCATGTTAGAAGTCAGAGGAATCGACGTGCGTGTATGACTCGTATGAATGTGGAGGAAGCTCGAGAGGTTTGCCAGGATAGAGTAGTGTGGCGGTCCATTCTCTATGCCTACCCCTGCGGTGAAACGGCGTGATGGTTTGCTTGTTTGTTTGTTTCAAAATTATATCAAAGAAATTATTCAAATTGACATAGGGACAAATACACATAAAGATTCGAAATATCACAAAAATTTGGCATTTGATATATTATTGTAACACCTGATGATGTCAACATAGTTTGATGAAACAGCTGTCGTGTAAAATAAAATACAATTGTGATACAAAAAACAAAGTTTTTTCATTAAGAGTTTACAAAGTAATTTCATTTTCAAGAACGAGTAACTATGAATATAATAAATTAACTGAATTTTTGTGTGATGATTTTGCCCTAATTGCACATATAGTGACACATTCCACTTATTGCCTAGTGCTATTACAGAAATTTCTGCGAAACATTTTACTTGCACGCATATTAAACATTTTTCAAGTGGTCGACAGGAAGAACCTTAACTCAAACATCTCTGACTTGAATGTGGAATGTAGTATGAGACCCGACTGTTGGATAAGTGGTCAGATAGCTTGATTGTGTGACACTCCCATTTGATAGAAACAATGAAAGCTAGCCTTCACACCAGACTTCACTGGAATTGTAAATATGTTAGTATGTATTAAAAATGTATTTCCTCATTGTTTTGAAACACCTCATGTTATATGATGTAGTAATGATTATTATGAAACTATGTCAACTTGTATACAGAGTTCTACTTTAAAAAATATATGTATTTAACCCCCACTGTGCCGCTGGCTTCATTTGCAGTAAAGAAAAATTTATCTATAATAGAACTGAGGTTGGTTACATTTACAGCTCAGAGAGATAGTCCAAGTTCATTGTAATATTACGTAAAATTTAGTGGTAAAGAACTAAAGTACATATAATGAAAAGGTTTATAGGAAACGTTAAAAAATGTGCTCCAAATGTATTCTGCCGCAGTTAAAAAAATTTTGAACTGCGAATGTAGCCAGCCACACTACAGTGGTTAATTTACATTCCTGTGGTAAAATATAGTCTCAAAAAAATCGAGACGACCTTCGTGGCCGAGTGGTAAGTGCTTTAACTGCCACCCCGAAGGTTCCGGGTTCGATTCCCGGCGATGGCAGTGGGATCGTCACACGGTCTTTGGTCTGGTGCAGAATTCACGTGACAATAAAATGGTGATAGATTAGCTTACCTATCACATGTCACGAGAATCAAAATGATAGCTATTACCCTTTACATCCAAAAAAACTAAAATGGCAGTGAATGATGGGGTTCTTGTACCGACCATTATGTATAATATAATAGAACTGGCAAAAGAAGGATGAAAGTAATATAAATGCCGTAGAAATGTGGGGAAAATCTGTGTATGACAGAAGGTCAAATGAAAATATAAGAAGTGAATGTGTTGCGAATGATTGTATTATTATGAACAAAAAAAAAGAATGGTTCATAAAGATGGTTTGGACACATGAAAAGAATAAATGAAAAAATAATGGTAAAATAAGTATATGTTAACAATGTAAATGGAACTAGAAATAGAGGAAGACAAATGAATCAAATATTAAATGTCGACCACGTGAGGAGTCGGAGAAATCGACGTACGTGCATGACGTGATGGTTAGTTTTTCAATAACTTGCATATTGACTAAATATAGTATTTTGTACATGTATCTTTTGTATATGTATATGTATCTTTTGTATCTTTAGTATGTATGAATGTATATTTTTACATAACCACTGGGCTGCATTATGTATACATTTACAAATATTGATATGATACTACGAGTATGTTGCAAACTATCATTCATGCCTAGTTGGGCAAACTTTTTGCCACGGACATGCAATATTATTGTGTGTGAAATTGCACATAAATTGAATCTGATTATAAAACGTTTTCTATTTTCAAGTGCATTTGCTGTGAACTCCGCTGCGTTCAATTGGAAAAAGATAAGAAAAACTAGACGGCCGCACAGGCGAACCTATGATGCAAGCTAGAAGACATATCTTAGCTAACAAACGCACACCACACTATCACGATGGCTACACTACACTCTCACATCACACTATTTAAATCCATAGTGGATAAACTTATCACTTAGGTAAACACTTCAATGCTGCCTTAGGACTTCCCATAATATTGATTAAAAAAAGGGTTCATTAGTTTTCTATTCAGGCTCACATCGCTATCTGTATTTCAAAAACTGTTTTAATATTTCTTGAACAATCATGTAAAATTTGAATAAATATAATTATGCTTTGTATTACAACAATTTTTATTTTCACTGAACACAGACATGTTTCGGTTACAAGTAGAATTAGAACAGTTAGAATTGTTTTATCAGTTACAATTGTATACATTGATAAAGGTTACTTGTAACCGAAACATGTCTGTGTTCAGTGAAAATAAAAGTGTTGTAATCTTCTTCTTCTTCTTCTTTGCTAGCCTTCTTCCCTCCACTGCTGGATATAGGCCTCTTCCAATTTCTTCCACTCGTCTCTATCCTGCCCCCTTTGTATCCAAGATTTTCCAACCCTTTTGACAATATCATCGGTCCATCTCATCGGTGGCCTTCCGACACTTCGCCTATTTGCCCATGGTCTCTAATTGAGTATCTATCTGAGACTATCAGTCTAGCCAAGTGTCCAGGCCATTGCCATTTCAATTTTGCCACTCGGTCCATGCGTCTGATTTCTTCATTCCTTATGCGGTCACGCAAGCTCACACCAAGTATCTATCTGTCTTTCCATGGACCTCTGTGTGCACTTGAGCCTGTGGACACTTTTTGCTGTAAGAGTTGTTGGCAGTATATACATGTCGTAGACCTTACTTTTGAGACAAACCGGTATTTCATCATTTTCAAATGTAATACAAAGTATAATTATATTTATTCAAATATGAATCCACAACCCAAAGTGAAGGCGAATATAGAAGAATATCATGTAAAACTCCATTAAATCTGATAATGTCCTAGCAAGGCGAAACATGTCATTCCCATAAAATATAATAAAACATCTAAAAAACCGTAGTTTTCATTAATATTTTATTTAACCACCCTACCTTCAGGTAATTTTCCGAGAAACGTGCAAAAAGCAGGTTTTTTATTAATGAAATTTAATTATAAGTATATTAATTTTATTTTTTTCAATTACGAAACGTCAAATACTCGGCCACACACTTCGCCTGCCCCTTGTAAAACTATCATATTTATGAAGACTTGTACTCGAGTGTTGTTGGCACACGCGCGTATCCCTAACAGTTTGTACATTTTAGGTACATTAATTTTTCTCAAGCGCGTTCGTGATACGGGATAGCACAGAATGGTACAGCTTAAGTGAACGTATCACGTACGTTCAAATACGTACGGTGGTTAATATCACTTTTTTCCCTACATTTGATGTACAGCCTCCTAGTTGGATCAAAATAAATAAATTTTGAATAAACTATTACAAAACACAAATTTTCTAACGGTTAGTGTGTTCTCATTTATTCAAACTGTGTATGAAGTGTTGTTAAGGGGGTATTCTGGTCTAGAAATTTGTAAAAATCGTTTTTTTTTTCTTCATATTTTCAAAGCTTAATCCTTTAAGAATGTGTCTTTAAGAGGATTTTTCAAAATTCAAATTATTTTCGGAGATATAGCTGTTTTAGTGACCCGGCATCCAAACTGGCTTGGCCGGAACCATTGGAGAAAAGATATTAGGGACTATCCGTCTACCTGTGATCGAAAATCGAAAATCCTTCTCTGAATGATAATGTATTAAAAATGAAGAGAGAAACGCGGAAAATGTTTTTTTCGAAGTCTAGGAAGGTCCCATGTATGCAGCAGGAATGGCGGATTGAATAAATGTAAGTATAAAATATCACTTTTTGACTTAGACTCCGCGAAAATTTACGCGGAACTTTAAACGCCTTTTTCTCGAAACTGTATTTTTTTAAACGGTAGCCACGATTTCTAAAGTTCTACTCAACCGATTTACTTGAAATTCGGCTTGGATCTTCTCTATACACTTACTTATCGTAGGTAGGTACTAGCCTCAGTCACAAATTTGATGTTTACTATTTTTAAAATATTCGGAAAACTCAAAAAAAGTATATTTTTTTTAGTTAGCTGCCGTTTTGTGAAATTTTTCTTTTCCAATTCTTTTAGTTCAAACGATAGCGGCATTAATCTAAATTAATAATCCATTTTAATATTTTTTTCAGATTGCTTTGAGGGTTGGAATCGTGGTTACAGACGCACGCCATTTTTTTGAGACCCCCCACTTCATCGGGTGATAACTTTTTGAGTTTTAATTTTTTACACTTTTTATTTTATTTAATGTATTCTTGAAATATTAATAAATATCTGTTAAAAAATTCATGCTAAAAATATTGTTTGCCATTTTTTATGGCACTTCAAAAAGTACCTAAAATTCATGGCTCTAGACCAGAATACCCCCTTAAGTTATTTATTAAAAATTATAACATTGAAGTCGTGGGCTCTACAATCGTATATTTTTAACATAATAAATCTTGAAGCTACGTTTATGATTATTGTTATTATTTTATTGAATAAATCTTTTTATCATGACTGCGCACGCCAAATCAATGTTGCCATGAGAGCAATGGATCTAAATTAATTGATCTGTTATTTTAAATAATGATCTATTGCCATTCGTTGTTTCATTTGTAAAATGCGTCATGACGTTTTAAAAAAAATATATGCCGCTGGCTGTTTTCAGGTGACAATTCAATTTCCCCATGATAATGGTGATGACACCAAACGTGTTTTTCTTTGATAAGAATAACTTTGCAGTGATTACAGTTTTGCGAAATCTTGAATATAAAAAAACAAGCTAATTTGTAATAATACATTACAATTTGACAGAATGGTGCATGCAACTTCGTGCCTACTTTGCTGGTACCGGTAGACAAGCATTCTCAAATGTTCATACGTCTGACTTTGTTATTTTACTTTCAAAATATATTTGTTTTTGCAATATATAAAATTAATGATATAGAAAGTTTAACTCTATCCATTCGAAGTTAGTTTAGAAAGTTTCAATCCCGGGATTGGTTTGCAGCAATTATTCTTCTCTTCCATTCTTCCCTGTCTTGTGCGGCTCTTTTGAAATCTGCATATGATGAGCAGCGCACGTCCACCAACAGTTCCTCCAGGCACTCTCGGCGTGGGCGTCCCCTAGAGTTTGTCCCCTCGGTCATACCCTCCATTATGGCATGCAAGAGACCTTCTTGACGTATTACATGGCCGATCCATCTTGCACGCCTTTCGGACAAGGTCCTGATCAGGTGCCTTCCTCCTTCAATTCCTTGAAGAACTTCCTCATTCGTGATGTGGTCTCTCCAGGAAATTCCTAATAGTCTTCTATAGGACCATATCTCAAAAGCCTCTAGTCTCCGTTTATCTCTTTCGGATAGGCACCATGTCTCGCAGCCGTACATCAAGATACTCCATACATAGGTCTTGATGAGGAGTATTCTCAGTTTTAGGTCTATATTATTTGATTATATTATTTTCGACCTTTTATTAAATGCAAGCCTAGCCTAGGCTATCAACCTCGCTCTTAGACCGACCGAATTAAACCATTCGAAGTAAACATTTAGAATTAATGAAAAATAGTAGTTGAAGATGTAACTAACTAACTAACTAACCATCACGCCGTTTCCACGAAAGGGTAGGCAGAAAGAATGGACTGTCACACTTTAACCAATGCGGCACTCCATCCTTCTCTTTTCGCCCCGCGGGAGACGCGGTATGATGGGTTGCGAACCTCATCGCCACTAATAGGCATCTCCCGCACTGAATTATAAATTGAGTAAGTCACGATTTAAGAAAAAAATAATTTACTTTATTTTTTTCCATATTGATAATTAAAATTTCATAAATTAATTGTGCTTGAACTAATTTCCTATGTATAGTATTTAAAATATTTCTATCAGAACATAAATGTCTACGATAAAACTTATTCAAGTTACATTTTAAATTATACAGAGAATAGGAATTCGTAAAGTGTTTTCAACAAATGTTTTAAATATCATAATACACAATTTTGCTATTCCCTTGAAATAAATAGTTATGTTAACAATTATAATAAGTATAATAATTGTTAACAATAATTATATTCGACCTCAATTTGTTAGAATTCACATTTGAATGCTTTATAAATAAGTATTTTTACAACACTTTATTACACCATTCAGAAATGTGTTTCGGGTGATTCTTATCCTTCTTTGGTGTTATAATTTTAATAATGTTGAATTTTGTACACAGAAGAAGGATGAAAACCACCCGAAACACGATTAAATTGTGTAATAAAGTATTGTGAAAATACAATGTTTTAAAATAAGTATGTCAGCCGAGAGCTGACCACCGAAGAGCTTATAGAGTTGCATTTTGTTTCACAGCAAGAAGTTATGGAGGAGAGTTTGTTAGTGGATGAGGAGGAAGTAGCAGAACAACAATCTTCTGGTGCAATAAGAGAAATGCTGAAAGCATGGGAAACTGTTGCATCGTACATTGAGAAGCATCACCCTTATAAAGAGGTGGCTGTACGTTCTAAAAAAATATTCAATGATAATGCTGTCACATTTTCACTCAAATTTTGAAGCGAAGTCATAAACAAATGTCTCTAGACAGATTTCTATTAAAAATAAATAAATATTTTTCACAAATAATAAACTAGTTATTTTGATATTTTTATTTTTTATATACATTGTATACAACACTAACTGTTTAAACAAATTAAAATTAAATGTCAAACATGTTTCGGAGTACCCGGTCCTTCCTCAGTGATATTATATAGATATATAAAATTGTTTACAAATATAGTCAGTTTTGACAGATGTTACAAAGATTTTATTTATTTATATGATTAATCACATTTTTAAAAATTAATCAAATTTTAAAGTTTGGTCATGTTCGAAGTCGGAAGAATCGACCTGCGTGTATGACTCGCTGTATGAATGTGGAGGAAGCTAGAGAGGTGTGCCAGGATAGAGCAGTGTAGCGGGTCTATTCTCTCTACCTACCCCTGCGGAGAAATGGCGTGATGTTTTGTTTGTTTATTTATTTATTTTGTTTTTTTTTATTGTTTTTTGCAAAATAAAAATACATGCTTATAAATTGCTAAGGAGCGTAACAACCTGTAACGCTGGAATGCTGAATGTGAAATCGCATTCCAGGTTGTTACGCTCCTTAACAATTTATAAGCATGTAATTTTATTTGAATAAACGTTAAAAACAAACGATATATTTTTCGGCATGGGACGCGTTGTCGTACATTGATTTGTATGTGAAAAATTGTTTTGCTTAACGAGTGTTTCACATAACGAGTAAGATTCTGGAATGAATTATTCTCGTTATGAAAGGTTCCACTGTATTTTAATACTTGTGTAGGTTATTGACCTCTAAGGCAAAGTACGAAATGCATGACCCATATAAGTGGACGCAATGGACTTCGACTGCTGTACCAGCATATTTCACGATGAAATACATTGCACGAACAACCGAAAACACCTGACGCTGCACCTACTGCATGGACAAAAGTGATGAATCAGGGCCCGGATTCATTCACACAGGTCACTAGAGGTTGTCCAGCAGAGAATCGTGTGCAAAGGAAGCAAAGCATATAAAAGAGGTACATCCGACCACCCGATACGTCAGTCAGTATTAAGGCTTCTAACCGACACGAGTCTACGTTAATAAGTCTACGCCACGAGGGATCTCGGACTTCCCTCCGCCGACCTACGAAGCCACGCTACTACATCATTCCTTCTTGCGACTTCTAACAGACACGAGTCTACGTTGTCAAGTCTACGTACGAGGAACCTCCGACTCTCTCCCGCCGAGCTACGCTACAATCAATCAATATAATTACTTATGATGCAGAATAAACATCGAAACGCCCAACACCCTCACCTATACCCCAAACTTGAACCAACACGGTATATGTACCTATATCGTTTTGTGGTAGCGCGCAACATATTGAGAACAGTCGCTATGATAAGATAACGTTCAATAATGTAGACGGCGACCGCGTGCTTTTTCTTAAAATGCGATAGGAATGTAAACACGGGCATGGAGGCCGCGTGTAGAGGGCGTGCAGCGGCGGGAGCCCCAGCCATCGCTCATCGCCCATCACCCATCACCCATCGTCCATCACACCCACCGGCGTGGACGATAAGACTCCGATAAGGCTGAGCGGGGCCGTTGATTTTATCTGATGATTAATCTCCTTCCCATCACGCCTTGCCGTGTAATACCTCTAGACTTTGTTACAATTAGCAGTGACGGAATAGATTTCACCAAACCGCAAACAATACACGTATATTTAATTATTTATGCTATCTCCCACGCCGCACACTGGGGCCGATCCATGAATTCTGCGAATAAACCCTTTTTAGAGAATTAATATAAGGTCCCAAATAATTCCTGGAATTGATAGTTAGATATACCTGGCATACAGCTCAGTACTCTAAAGTCGCGGTGCAAGTCAACTTTTGTCTCTGTTCCAGTCGAAACATGGCCGTCATAGGCGAAGCTTGTACCGTCTGCGATTTCAATACGAAAAGTTACCTTGGCTACATTGCAAATACTTTATAGTGCTTCCAAATTTTGTTATTCTTTCAATATGGCGTTATCACCCACAGGTTGGTACATATTTTTTTTGAAAATATCGTTGGTATATTCTGAATTGTAATATTTTAAACGGGTATTTACATTACTAGAGAATATTTTTGATTTTTTTTAGTTTATTGATTTTATATGTAAACTTTTAGTTGATATCAGTTCATATCATGTCTGCAGTTTTGGGCTTATTTGTTTACCTATTCATTGTTCTTAAGGAAATATAAAAAACATTTTGCGCATATTTGCGCTTTTTCACATAAAGGTCACTTTTGTCCAGGATGTGGAAACGTAGTAAAAAGTAAGGCATTTATTAGTTATTTTTAATTATTTTTTTTTGTTTCAGGATCAGGTACAACTAATATTATTATAAGTAGACGTACCTTATTTGATCAAATGAGACAATCTGGCCACGTAAGATTGGCTGATCAAGTATCATGCTTGAAGGAATTTGTCGAAATACGTACTAAATGTCCAAAATACCAATTACCAAACCTTTATAAAACAATTTCATTTTTTGTGTCTGATTTTAAGAAGAGGTGGCATAAGGCTCTCAGAAAAGAGAAGAGATTCTTGATTTTTAATAATGACTGGCTAGATACTTCAATAGGTTTTCAGAACTAATTTGTTGTTTTCAGTAAAAAAGTGGGTCGCCCTCAAAAAATTTTTAAAGAATCTTGTGAAAGAGCTAAACTCCAAAAGACTAAATCTTTGAGATCAAAGCACTCTCCTGAGGAATTGTCATTCGCAGCACAGGTGAGTTTGCGAGCTGCTGGTCAAGTGGATGCATCCAAAGTTTTGAAGGAAGTTACGACAACTTCACCCAAAAGAGCTGCCTCATACAGAAATGCACACAAGAAAATTAACATCTGTAAAAGGAAGCAGCTTACAGGAAAAGAAGCTCTTTCGATGTTTATTGAAGCAAAACTCACCAAACATCAATGCAATATAATTCGAGAACATGACAAATTCCTATTTCCATCTTACAAAAAAATACAACAGGCGAAAAGTGAATGTTACCCTCCAAAGGAAAGCATTGTAGTCACAGATACTTTTGCTGAGATTAAATTGCAAAAATTACTTGATCATACTGCCACTCGTCTTTTGGAAGCCCATAAAGAAATTTTAGAAGTTCAAAAATCTGAAAATGTAAAAAATATTACCTTAATATGCAAATGGGGCTTAGACGGATCTGCAGTCAGAATACAAACAGAAGTTTAGTAGCGATCCAAATTCTAAGAATAATAATATTTTTATATCGTCTTTAGTACCTTTAAGGTACGGACAATTTAGAATTACAAAATAAAATAGTTTTTTGGCAAAATGAAAGACCTTCATCAACACGATACTGTAGACCCATAAAGTTTAAATTTGAACATGAAACAGCTGATTTAATAAAGAAAGAGACCCAACACATCCGTGAACAAATTGCAGAACTGCGACCAGTGACATACTATTTAAATGATGATACTAAAATTGAGGTTAAATTTTCCATGCAATTTACCATGGTCGACGGAAAGGTGTGTAATGCTGTCACCGAAACCACATCTACACAACGATGTTTTGTATGTTAACTTACATCGAAAGGTTTTAACAATATAGATAAAGTAAGCAGAACTGAAATCTTGGACAATTCCCGTCTAGAATTCGGGTTATCGGTTCTTCACGCCTGGATAAGGTTTTTCGAATGTTTGTTACATATTAGTTATAAAATACCTCTTACGAAGTGGCAAGCGCGTGGAGACGATGACAAGAAAATAGTTGCGGATACAAAAAAAAAATCAAGATAAATTTAGGACCGAAATGGGTTTGCCTGTCGACAAACCAAAACCCGGTTTTGGAAATAGTAATGAAGGCAATACATCCAGGCGTTTCTTCAGTAATCCGAAACTTGCTGCTAGTATTACTGGAATAGATATAGAAATAATTAGGAGATTCAAAATTGTCTTACAAACAATTTCCAGTGGCCATGAAATAAATGTGAATAAATTTCGCATATACGCTATGGAAACTGCAAAACTCTTTGTGGGAAAATATGCGTGGTACCCGATGCCTCCAACTGTTCACAAAGTTTTAATTCATGGCCCAGAAATAGTAAAGCATGCTTTATAACCTATAGGCCAGCTAAGTGAAGAGGCACAAGAAGCAAGGAACAAAGAGTTCAAAAAATACAGAGAATGCTTCTCGCGAAAAATGTCACGCATAAAAACTAATGAAGATGTATTAAATTTACTTTTAATATCTTCGGACCCTCTTATTACCAGCTTGCGAAAAGTACCTGTAAAGAAAGATTCAAATATTGAAAAGGATACTTTGGATCTATTGGCTCCACCTAATATTATAACGTCCGACGCTTCCACGCTATCCACGATCAGTGAAAACGAAGCCGAAAATTCTTCAAATAGTGAATAAAAATTTAAAAAATCCTGTTTTTATCATTAAAAATACTTTATAACAATTTATTTACATTGTTTTATTTATTTCATATTTAAAAGACCACAAAAATAATTTATTCCGACAATTCTTAATTCGGCTCCAGTGTGCGCCGATGGAGTTCTAGTACCAACCCTCATGTATGGAAGTGAAGCTTGGAGCTGGCAAAAAAAGGATGAAAGCAGGATAAACGTCGTAGAAATGAGATCACTAAGAATAATGTGCGGAAAAACGTTGTATGAGAGTATACCGAACGATGAAATAAGAGAGAAATGTAAGGCAGATGACTGCATCATGGATAAAATTAAAAAAGGATCCTTGAGATGGTTTGGACATATGGAACGAACAGATGAGAGAAGAATGGTTAAAAAGTTGTACACAAGCAGCGTGAGTGGAAAAATAAGCCGAGGACGACCGAGGAAAACATGGCATGACCATATTAATCAATTACTAAAAGGCGGCCACATTCGAAGTCGGAATAATCGACGTGCGTGCATGGTACGATGTATGAATGTAGAGGATTCCCGAGAGGTATGCCAGGGCAGAACATTGTGGCGATCCATCCTCTCCGCCTACCCCTCCGGGGAAATGGCGTGATGGTTAGTTAGTTAGTTAGTTCTCCCACACCAATCTATCGAGGCAACACTCCTCTTTTCTTCCCCTTGGAAACAAACTTCCCCCATCTGTGTATAAAAGAGTGTCGAATAAAACTATAAAAAGTGAATGCAGTGCGAATGAAAGTGTCATGAACATAATAATGAAAAAAATATTAAAATGGTTAGGACACATGGAAAGAAGGAATGAATAAATAATGGTAAAAAATGATATTTTAACGATGTTAATGGAACTATAAATAGAGGAAGGCCGAGGAAAATGTGACACGGGACGAGTCTGAGAAATTGACGTGCGTGCATAACACGATGTATGAATGTTGATGAAGCGAGAGAGTGGTTTTTACCTACCCTTCTCCCCAGACGGCGTGATGGTTAGTTAGTTAGTTTTCTGATCCCATGATATATAACATTAAAGTTATTAATATATTATTAATTAGCGTTCATCATCAACACAAAAACTATTATGGAACTGTCTTTCCACATTAGGAAATACCAGACGGAAACATCATATTTTTTTTAATTATTGTAATTGACAATTCCAAAAGAAAGTCGATTTACAAAAAATAAATCGTGCAGATTATTTTAAAAAGATCTACGTATTTTTAGCTTTCATGCGAGGTTTTTAAACTAAACATCGGTTATAAGATTACAGAGAAATCAACATTACACTAGAAGTAAGTAGAAAATCATCTAATTAAATAAATCATCAAAACATTGAATTCAGAAGTAACTCAATGTTTCTTAAACTATCAACAAGTAAAATTGTCAATAAACACAAAGGCGCATTATTTTTTATAAATCGCTTTTTACCACTTAACTTGGGTAAGACAGTAAAAAGTTTTGGAGTTGATAATGAAGGCCAATCATGTTCACTAAATAAGAAAGAATTAAACATTTGTTACGACCAACAGTTTTTTTTTAATAAACTTTTACAACACTTAACCACGATAAATTAAAAAAAAACTTAAATTTATTTTATCTCAAAAACGGTTCACTTTTGAATAGTGACTTACATGACACAATTCATCGGTAAGTACCTCCCCTACTACGTCCTAGAAGGAATAGGGATAACCATTATCTATGTATAATATGTTACAATGAGTAACAAGTGCTGAGATATATGACATATATATTTTGTGCTTATTGGCAGTTTTAGGGATCATCTTCCATACGTCAATGCAAGCTAGTTTCGTAAGGGCTGCGTCATTTCCAGAGGTGCCGAGTGTTGGAGGTATAGATACACCGCACGAGGATGCCATTTCTGACTATTTTATATTATGGTATTTTGCTATTTTGAAAATATTATTTATATGTTATATCCAGTTTAGTTTGTACTTTGGGATCCCGTCATTGGAATAATAGTTAAGTATTTATTTTCTTGTGCATCGTAACATTCAAAATTAAAATTATTTTTGAGTTGCATAATTTTTTTAAATATGTACAAATACGTAAATTTCTAGTAACCTTTGTTAAATGTTAAGCCTGGATAAATATTACACGAGTGTGCATCGCATATTCATGTCTGCATCACGCAATTGTCCACCACTTTTATTGACTTTAGATTAAATCAATATTTCATTGATTTAATCTAAAGTCATATATAAAATAACTAGAAAAACAAGAAATGCTCATTCCAAGCCCCCATTCCCAATAATATTTTCAACTCAAATTAATCAGTTATTAATATCTAGGCCAAATTATCTTTTTAATTGTATGTTTTTTCCAAAATATTATCACCTATAATTATTATGTATTATTACTGTTAAAAGTTAATTAGGTATTAGTTTTTAAAGCAATAAGTCCAAGTAATTTTTTATAGGTATCGATTTTTAAATGCGTTCTAATAAGTCTTTCTTTGTTTAGTTTTTTTTATTATATATATTTACACCTGAAGATGGAGGTCTCCTCCGAAACATGTCGTGATATTTAATATTTAAGTGAAAAATAAACAGTGTTATTTTTCAATTCCAAAGTGTATAAAAATGGAATTCCACAGTGTTCGTGCCTTAAATTTTAATTAATTAAACAATAAATATTTTCCTTTTCTTATTAAAAAAAAGAATAGTTTTCAGTGAAAAAAATACTTCATCAATTTTTTTGTAAAAAAATTATCTGCAACCAACTGTTTTGAACTTATTCTTAAGTTATTATTTTTTTAAATAGTCCATTGTTTTGTCCGAAAGACTATGATACTTCAACATTATTACTGTTAAAATTTAAAACGCTGTTATAATATCACAGTTTCTTTTTATTCACTAAGAGTGTCGCGACAGCTGTTTCGCTAACCGATGTTGGCATCATCAGGTGTTACAATAAACTTACTAAATAGAGTTTATTGTAACACCTGATGATGCCAACATCGGTTGGCAAAACAGCTGTCGCGACACTCTCAGTGAATAAAAAGAAATTGTGATATTATAACAGTGTTTCAAATTTTTACAGTAGGTAATATTATTTTTCCCCTTGTAAATGATTACCTTCATAATTAGTTGTGCTATGAAGTCTATAAGTAACAACTATGTTATTACGCAATGAATTCGTGTTTTTATTATATCCGGAGGGTTGGTATCCAGGAAAAACGATACTGCTATCAATTGATTAATATATCAAGCATTATCGGAGTACAAAACAATGTAAATTTAGAAATGAAATAAATTTAAGTATTTTCCGGATATCACTCTTGCCCAGATATAATCAAATCAATTAACAGTGAGTGAACACCCGATCAAGTATGGTGACGGCATTGTAGTACAGGTCTAGATAATAATCGAACCACACTCCCACTTCAACCTATAGATATCGTTGTACGTAAGATGGAGTATATTTTCAGTTTTTACGTGTGTAGACTGATGTCCTAAGCTACAAGCATGTGATAATGTTTCACTGTTCACACCTTCATCATACATCCATTCTCGTATCAAAGGTTCGACGATTATATCTGAAGTTCACTACATATTTTTATTATTATACAGCGATATCGCAATCAGAAGATAATGCAGGGAGCTAATATTAAAAATATATTTATCTACAATTCAATCTCATTAAAGAATATGTACTTAGATTTCCAAAAAAGTAATTAGCTTAGGTATATGATAATCTTGGTTTTTAGTTCCTGCTATGTAGTGGCAGAGAAAATGGCAATCTTCTTCTTCTTCTTCTTCCTTGTTGTAGGCCTGTGTAGTCTGTTCTCCAGAGTGTTGCTCCTCCTGTGAGGTAGATTCCCAGCTGTCCTTCCATCTTTTAGAAGGTCTTCCACGAGGACGAGTCCCATGAGGCTGATTATGCAATGCAGTATATGGGAGTCTGGTGGTGTCTATTCCTTGAACATGACCATACCAGTCCCCTTTTCGCTGTCTGCTCCATCTTATAATATCCTCAACCTCACATATCTCTCTTATTCTGAGAAATGAATGATGTTAGTAGTAAAAAGTGTAAGATAGTACCAACGAACTGTCACATCTTAGTGGGGTAATTTAAAAAAATAACCTATACCAAATATATAAGTACAATTATTCGAATATTAGTAATACTAATCACGGTTTTTGAAGTTACATGATGAAGTTAGCCATAGTTAATTAATTTTTTCCACATTGTGTAGTCAAAAATTTATCAGTTTACTTATTTTACTTCCTATGACCATACAACTCTTGAAGAGTTTTAGCCTCCTTGATGATTTTTCGCCAAGCTCCTCGATCCTGCGCTTTTTGCTCCCAGCAGTCCGATTCGCCCAACCTAGCCACGTCAGCCAGAACATTGTCCATTAGGTGCTGTCTAGCCCTTCCTAGAGGTCTTACTCCAGTCGGTCTAGACGCGTACAGGGTCTTGATTGCTCTAAAAATTTATCAGTGACCAAACATAACTAACTAACCATTACGCTGTCTCCCTGAAGGGGTAGGTAAAAAAACACACTTTAACCGCCACACTTTAACCGATAAGACACCCCATCTTTCTCTTTTCGCCCCCGCGGGAGACGCGTTATGATGGGTTGCGAACCTCATCGCAACCAGTAGGCATCTCCCGCTTGTTTGTTAATATATAACGTAATGGTCTGACCAAAACACACTAGAATAGATTATCCCACGGCATTTCCTTTGGGAATGCTTGGGACAAACTATCTGCAGCTTCGAAGAGATGGGCATCTCATTACCCATTTCTTTAGATTATTCAGGAGATATTTAGAGAACTCGGCCGTGCTGGTGGATGTTCGGCTTTTTATCCCTAATAAATATCTCCAACAGCGACAGTGACAAAATTTTTGTTTATAAAATGTGTTTGTTACGTCAAAGAAGTATAACTTCTTACGTGCGTGCATAAGTACATACACGGTTTTTTAAAAGTAAACAACTCACATTTTATTTGCAAGATGAGCGCCACTGGAAAAGTCAATTCAAACGTAATAATAAAAAATGATATAACTAATATAATTCGAGTACTATAGGCATGCCACGCGGATTATGCGAGGATTTGTTCGTGTCATTTTTTGATTTATCGCATATTTGATAATACGGTAATAGTAGAACAATATTAGATTAATTTTAATCCATTTATATAGTGTAATAAGGCTTTCATTCAAGAGCTTGTATTGTAATTTATTGTGCTTTAATGTCACATTGGGATCAGCGTTCGATTGAACAGCTTAGGGACAATAGTCGTTGATTGCCAGATTTGTTAGTGACAGAAATTTTGACAGAGTATTCCGCCGGAAAGAAAAGTGTCTCACGATGATGTATTGTTATTTTTGGAAAACCCGTCGATGGATTTCGTCGTTGATTTATTACCAGGCTTATCCATATCTTCACATCCTTGGAGAAGGATCGTCAAAGGGGCAATGACCATAAGAGGTCGCGGTAATAAAAAATGTGTGATCGGCTGGAAAAGAATTGCATTGAGCAATGTTTTTTCTTCTTCTTCTTCTTAAACAGCCGTTGTCGTCCACTGCTGGACATAGGCCTCCCCCATACTTCTCCATGTATGACATGTCATACGGGGGGCGGTTGGCATTACAACGCCACGCTTGCCAGACGGGTTGGCGAAGTGTCCTTCCACGTTAGCCTATGCATCAATATTATCCACCGAGGTTATTCACATTCGATCTCTAACATTTCGCATAGTTTCCAGGGGAGACCAAATTCGAGGAGGTGTGGATAGGTACTTGGGATCAAATCAATCCTCACCACGGTGATGGCCATGCACCGCTCGAAGAGTCAATAGGATCCCCCTTACTCCCCCTGTAAGGGTAGGATGTTTTTTAAACATCACGAACTTTATTTGAAATAAAAATAAAAAACAAACATGTTTCCGACCCAGAAGCCCTTCATCAGTGTTTTGTATATCCATATATATGTAATTCTTCTCTACGAGCGTATGTACCTACCTAGTTGAACTCTTCCTAAACGGATGGACCGATTTCGATGAATTTTTTTGTGTATTTGAGTTGGTCCCTGGATGGTCAAGATTCACAATTAGACCCAGTAGGTGACAATTAAAACATTCTGGGAAGTTTATAAATAATTTACCTCCTCTCAGGATTCGAATCCGGGACATTCGGTGTGGCAGTCATAGTTCTTGCCACTCTGCCACTCTGCCAGGAAATGTGCTAGAATTGAAGAAGTTGATCAAAAGCTGCTGGAGCAAGGCATATGATACGCATTGTATGTTCTAAAATGACCTCGACAAAGAGGCAGTTTCAAATGTCATTTATTATGCATAATGCTGGTGGTATTGTGAGATACCATGAAGCCTGAATTTCAAATCAGGAAGTGACTCAGGATCGAATAAGACGATCTAGTGCTTATATAATACTCGTAGCTTGTATGGGATACACGCTACTGATCTAGAGTACGCACAATAAAAATGCACAGCAATCATATAGTTAATGGACACTAATGATGTGAAGATGCATAGGTGCCCCAAGAATTGGCGTCAAAACGTACAGCCGATACGCGCTACCGTACTGCAGTCACGCACTACATAGGAAAGAATGCAATTAATACTAATTAACATTGCCCCAACCGGAAAATATGATGAAACGTTTACATGGTTGTTTCTTGACCTAGTGATGTCGCAATGGTCGGACGATGGATTCAGCGCACGGCTCGGCAGACCGCAATCCCAACTCCGGACAAGGTCTCGTCACGGTCAGTGCTAGGGATGTACCACGATGATATTGTATATTGAATATTACCTTCATAAAATGAACCCATTTTTTTCTGCTGACTCAGTCTCCTTTTAGTAAGGTGTATTTATGTTGTTTTTCTTCTATATTTGCCTTCATTTTGTGTTGTAAATTCATATTTAAATAAATATAACTTCTTCTTCTTCTTCTTCTTCAGCCTATTCCCGTACACTCCTGGACAAAGGCCTCCTCCATTTGCTTCCATGTCATTCTGTCCTGTGAAGACTGCATCCAGGTTATTCCGACGTGTCTGTTTAGATCATCCTTCCACCATAGTTGCGGTCACCCTGCACTTCTCTTCGCCGTCCACGGTCTCCAAGTCAGCAGTCTTCTTGTCCATTTTTCATCTGAGCTTCTGGCTACGTGACCCGCCCATTGCCATTTAAGAGTCGCCACCCGGTGGATGATGTAAGTGACCTTTGTTTTTGTTTTATAAATATAACTAATTAACTAAATATAACTAACTAAACTTTCAAATAATTTCTTTCTCTTTCTTCATTCGCCGCAGCACTTACTCGTTCGTGGCTCTTTCCATCCATTATACTTTTAGCAGGGCAGAGTGCGTGGAAGAGGACTGGGAGAAATCAGAACGATTTGGAGAATGGAGAGAGATGGACAGGGACAGGAGTCAGTGAAGGACTGCTGTGAAGAGCCGCGATGGATATATTGTAGGATGTTTTAACATCCTACGATGATATATCTACATTTCAAAGGCATTCGGCCTCAAAAAATGATCAATTTTTGACGATATAAGAACTTTTTATTGAATTTTAAAATTTAAAACATTTATGTTTCTTAATGTTGCAACTCAAAGAATGATTTAAAGTTAGGATTCCAATATTGGGAGTTAGGATTCCTATCTTCTTCTTCTTTCTGTGTCTTGTCAGGTCTCCCTGACGTTGACTATCACCCTTGAGTAGGCCTCATGGTGATGACCTGGGGAAAAATATCCAGAGTGGTATCCCCTTGCTTTCTCTTGAGGATTTTCTGACGGCGTTACCTTCCCTTAGCTGGGTGTATTCATTTTTATGGCGCTGGAAGCTCGCCATTTGTCCACTCTCTATCTGCTATGACACTAAGTAATATGTGCCACATTGCCCAGGGTTCGCGGGGTCTTTAAAAGAACTTCCGTGGACGCTAGAGAGTTGGACTTGATAGTAGTGTTGCTGTTGTAAATGCAACATGGCGCCTTACGACATTTTGTAAAGGCTTATTTTCCAGCAAAACATACCCCATCGTAGCCCTACTACCCTTTTGAACCCCAGGATTCCTATAGTAAGATTATTTTTTAATCTTTATACATAAATGTGTATACACAGACATATTTTTTTGTTGATAACAACATGCGTTTAGTTTCGATTCCCGAATCACCTCCATTCGACTTAGTAGCGAAGTCTAGCGTGCGAAACCTCTTATATATACAATCATATGATGAAGTAACTATGATTCACTTTATATATCATTGAGTTGATTTATTTCCCTCATCGTCACGAACCTTTTAAAAAGAATGAAGACAATGAAATGCTATTGTAGTATGTACTCATATTGCGGTAACAAAAATATGACTATTGTAAATTGATAGTATACAATTTCGACTTTCATCTATAAAATAAAATAAAAAGACGTTTAATATCATTGCTGATCAATGTTTCTAGGAATTACGAGTATTATATTATATTCATGTAATACTGGAGCAGGTGAACTAGTTTCTCTGGATGTTTCAATCAAAGGAACTGGTTTGCAGCAAAGTGTATTTTTTTAACTATTTCTTGGGATACCACTTTGGCCTTTATAATTTGGTAGATTTCCGTAGCTTTACACATTTCTATATATATAGTACAACATGTTATTTGAACCCAATAACGTGTACAACTTTTTTAAATTAATTTATTTAATAGAGTTATAAAAAATTACAACAACATTTCACAACTTATAAAACAACATTTTATAAAAAAATAATAATATAAAAAAAACACAAATGAAAAAAACTACAAAAACCTTAAACATCGGTACTAACAACATATTTAAAGCATTTTCGACGAAAGATCGCAAGAGAATCGGCATATCTTACCTCATTTGGCAGTTCGTTAAATAATTTTAATCCTCTATAAAAAAAAAACACCTTTCTCTGTACTTTCAAGTCTGGGTCTCCGGAGCCGGAATCTATCACGACCTCTCGTCAAATAGTCGTGTATTTCATAACTATATGCTACATTTTTAGTTAGATATGCAGGCACCACATTACTCTTAATTTTATAAACTATTAATTTTCATGAGATGTGATAGGTAGCTAGTTTATCGCGATTTTCAATGTCATGTAAATTCCACCAGACCAACGACAAAGGCGGGAATCGAATCCGGGAACTTCGGTATTGCAGTCATAGCTGTAGCCAATGGCTCTATAGACTATAACGAGCCTTGGCCTCATCTGTCCTCGCCTTCAAGCACTTCTGTCGTCTGCTGCAGCCTTCTAATCTCTCATTTACAGTAGTTGTGTAGCATCCTTCCTCACCTCACCCGCCCATTGGAGTCTAGGCCTACCGACCCTTCTCCTTCCACCCGGATGTCCCTCGAGGGTTCAGTTTGGTGCCTAGGACTGCAAGATTATATCTACATGTCCAGCTCATCTAAGTCTACCCAGTCTATCATGTATCGAGAACTTGGGTGCTTTGTAGATGTTATACAGCTTCACTAATTTACTAAAATATTGTTATTATATTTTATCCAGGTTGAATAATCTCGCAAAATATTATATAAACATCTCCGAATTTATGATTCAATTACACTTACGTGATAAATAAATGAAATTGGATCATTAATATGAATGAAAACGTCTGTCTTCTAGGCGTTTTATTATATTTGAGATGGAATGAAATGCTTCGCCCTTTTAAGGCATTATCAAATGTAATCCACATTTGAAGAAGACAAAAAGTTTCATTCATATTAATTATTTAATATGGAGTTTTATCAATAATAATAATAATAGTAATTTATTTCATTTATTTATTATAATATAACCTAAGCATTGCAGAATTATTTCCCAATAAACTAAGGATACAAGTTGGAGATACACAACAATAAGTTAAACATAATAAAATAATAAAAATAGCGAGAAACATAAGATACATGACAGATTAATAAAATGAATATACTCGTACAATTATAATAAGGACTGTGCTTCTCTCAGGTGAGCCAGACTATCACAAAATACGTCAAATGCCGGGGTGATACGATTTAGCAAAGATATTGCTCTACCTACCGGCATAACCATTGGCAGGTTGGTTCTGCATCGTGGGAGATAAAACAATCTATGGCCCCTTTGTCGAAGATAATGCCCATTTCCCGTGAGTACGAGCATAAGGAACACAAAAATACGCAAATCTGTCATCTTAGCCACCTGATGTGGCTATACAGTCCTATTTTATAATAGATATTCAGACTTTATCACACTTCGGACAAAGATATTCTGCCTCCACGGCTGGACCTCGTTCTCTCTGCCTCTCCAGCCCCTGACACGCAGCGACGATTCTTCTCCACTCCGCCTTATCGGTTGCCAACTGCTCCCAGTCCATTTGTCTATCTACACACTTCAATGTTGTATGAAGTTTTAAGCCATTGTTCAAGAAACAATAAATAGAAAGTGGATCATTTTAAAATAGGTACTTAAAAATTATTCAGAATTTGAAAATTTACGCCTGAACACTATTTTTTTCACGCTTATTAATCTTAATATGTTTCGAAGATGGTATACCTTCTTCATCAAGAACGATACAAATTACCATACTTTACGAGATGTCTTACTGCTAATAAGGAAAGTATAATTTCCTCGGAACATTCGAGATGTTTCAAGAAAACAATGTCTTAAGTACTATAGTTATAACAAAAATAACTTTATCATTATATTTTGAAAAGATAATTATATCAAGATTTTTTTTTTAAATAACATAAACATCTATAGGAATATTTTTCGGGGTGAAACCGTGTTCCCTCCACCAACGTTTCGGAGGCCCTTGCGGCCTCCATCATCACCTTGATCATCCATGTTCAGTTTCCAGTTTGTTTCTTCGTCTCTATTGAGATACAAATAAAAATTTAACACCCTGATGATGGAGGCCGCAAGGGCCTCCGAAACGTTGGTGGAGGGAACACGGTTTCACCCCGAAAAATATTCCTATATATGTTAACCGTGGAAATTTAAGTTCTTACTTGACGAGCCTCTATGGGGAGGATATCTTCAATTCTTTGGCGTATAAAATAGGAGTGTTACTCCAGGCGACTTCTAAACAGTGCGCTAGGAGGCGGTAGCCTCTTCGCATTGTGTTAATAAAGTAGTTTGCTAAATGCTAAATAATCATTCTTCACAGATGCCGCTGGTAGGTGGATTGTATAGATTAATCTTAAACAATTAATTAGTACAATCAAATCTACATAGATGGCTAACTGGAACTGACACGTGAAAATAAGTATGGATTTGGAGTATATATACAACTTCCAAAAATGTATCTTGCATGATCATAATAACAATGGTGGAATGGGGAATGTTGTAATTACATAAAGCGTGCGCTTAACCCAACCAATGACAGGTCATAAGTCCTGTAAACACCTTGATCATCCATGTTCAGTTTCCAGTTTGTTTCTTCGTCTCTATTGAGATACAAATAAAAATTTAACACCCTGATGATGGAGGCCGCAAGGGCCTCCGAAACGTTGGTGGAGGGAACACGGTTTCACCCCGAAAAATATTCCTATATATGTTAACCGTGGAAATTTACGTTCTTACTTGACGAGCCTCTATGGGGAGGATATCTTCAATTCTTTGGCTTTATAAAATAGGAGTGTTACTCCAGGCGACTTCTAAACAGTGCGCTAGGAGGCGGTAGCCTCTTCGCATTGTGTTAATAAAGTAGTTTGCTAAATGCTAAACAATCATTCTTCACAGATGCCGCTGGTAGGTGGATTGTATAGATTGATCTTAAACAATTAATTAGTACAATCAAATCTACATAGATGGCTAACTGGAACTGACACGTGAAAATAAGTATGGATTTGGAGTATATATACAACTTCCAAAAATGTATCTTGCATGATCATAATAACAATGGTGGAATGGGGAATGTTGTAATTACATAAAGCGTGCGCTTAACCCAACCAATGACAGGTCATAAGTCCTGTAAACACCTTGATCATCCATGTTCAGTTTCCAGTTTGTTTCTTCGTCTCTATTGAGATACAAATAAAAATTTAACACCCTGATGATGGAGGCCGCAAGGGCCTCCGAAACGTTGGTGGAGGGAACACGGTTTCACCCCGAAAAATATTCCTATATATGTTAACCGTGGAAATTTACGTTCTTACTGAACATAAACATCAACTGTTGTTGAACGTAAGATAATTATTAACATAAGAAACATTAAACTATCGTATGAAGCACTTAATTTGTGGTGTGACATTATTAAATAAAATAATAATATACTAGTAATATTTGTATCTAAACCACTATATTTGGTAACACCAACCACTTCGTCAGGGTAAGAGAAAAAGCAAAAAAAAAAAAACTTAAAAAAAATGACGTCGACGAAGAAACGAAAGTTGTTTTTATTTTATTTTTTCACCCCGACGAAGCTCCGGCGGGAGCGAAACCGGTTAATTTTATCAAATAATGTGGTTTAGATACAAATATTACAAATGTTTTATTATTTTATTTAACAAGAAACTTTTTTATAAGGGGAGTAAGCCAAACGATAATTATACTCGTACATATGTATAGTATTATATATGTACAATCTACCTATTCCTAAGTAAAAAAACTTAGTAATTAAAATTTTAAATAAAAAATATTGAAGTAATCGACTAATCAATCTTACTGTCAATTGATATTACATTATATATAGTATATAAAAAATAATAATAATCTTATGACTCAGCAGCAGAATTCTTTAAATAATATGTACGCATGATTGCGTTATCGTGAACGTTGAACGATTTTTTTTTTAATTTTAGATAGAATTATATACGCACATGTATTTTGATATTCAAACAAAAAATTAAAGATCGAAAAATAAATAATCAAATAATGATACGAAAAAAAAAACAGATGACGCAGCCCTGGATTATGAAGAGTAAATTAATTTGTTAGCGAAGACATGATGAGTTTGTTAACTCCGAGAACACGGATGAGGATATGGGGTTACTGGTTTCTACGGCGTGGGCGATGACGTGGAGTCTGCAAGGTAAGGTTGCAGGATGTCTTCACTTGCTCATGGTCTTCCACGAAGATAAGGAAATTTGAAAAAAAAAGTCCTGACTGCAAAACTTTAATCCAGAAGTTTTAAATATTTATATTAAATATATTGAATGGAAGTGAAACACATCAAAATCAAAACATTGCATCAAAACACATTCCTAAAAATACAATAAAACTTCTAGAAAACAGACGTTTTCGTTAGTATAAGCCAGTGCCAACATTATTATTATTGCAATCAATTATGGTATTAGTGCAAAGCAAAAAGTATAATAACTTTGTGTATCATCATATCACACTGTTCTCGGTAGAGCTAAACCAAACACCTTTAGAATTGTATTGCATATGTTGCAATACTACACAAACAACGAATTGCACTTGAAGTCACTTCCTTCGCTTAACGTAGATTATTAGGTGTATTATTAAATAAATATATTGAAAGACTTAAACAACATCATAAACATTGATGCATAGTTCTAAAAGATGCAAATTTTTAAATAAATTTAAAACCACGGTTTCTAAGTGCAACATTAATTAACTTTATTGATTATTTATTTATTGTAAGGTAACAAACAGTGATTGTTAATACAAATGCAATTGAACAAACTAACAGTTAAATAAAGACATAGAAGGTTACCCGCCGCTTACCCGAAGCTGTTATAGGACGCAGCGGCGCCCCTTCGTCAGCTTCGCTCAAACAATCCATAGGCCCGCTCCCCATCCACACAGGACTTACATTAGCCGGAGAATGCTCCATTCCAAAAAAAAAAGCAAAAGGCAAACGGGTATCTAGGCCACATTTAATCCAGTTTAATTTCAATCCACTTCACCCAAGTTCACTTTGTTCACACTTATATTACAAACTGTCATTTGCTCTCCGCTTTCAAAAACTAACACCTTTGACTTTGCGAAATTCATCATTAAATCGTTTGACTTGAATACCTCATACATTCTCGACACCAAGACTTGTAATTCGTTCGCACTATCCGCAACGAGAACGGCATCGTCCATTTTATTGAAAACCACGAAAAGCTAGTTACCTTTGAAATAGCAAATTTCTAGGAAATTCAAATTAGTGTAATTAGGTGTAGGTACTCGTATTAGGTACAAATGAATAGGTACTTATGCAAACAATCATAACAAATAGAATTACTTATTTCTCTATTATACTCTGTACTACTATACCTGTATACTGTGGGCTAGATTTACTTTACTATACACTGGATACTGCGTCGATGATAATATAACCAAATTAGGAAAAATATCAATTAAGGTTTTATGGCTCTCATAATTTGTTTTTCTCTGATGTCTTGTCTGCGCAACATTAAAAACTGGACTGAAATAAAGAGCATTGAGAAGTTATTACGAGCAGCGCAAGACAGAGAAGCCTTTGCAAAAGTGATCAACCAACGTCCTTCGTGGCCGAGTGGTGAATGCTTTGACTGTCACCCCGAAGGTATCGGGTTCGATTCCCGGTGATGGCAGTGTGATTGTCACACTGTCTTTGGTCTGGTGCAGAATTCACGTGACAATAAAATGGCGAAAGACCTATCACATGTCACGGGAATCAAAATGATAGCTATAACCTTTACATCGATTTGGCTTGGTCTGTAATGATGTAAAGAGCACTTCAACAAAAACTAACTTACTAACCATCACACTGTCTCCCGAAGGGGTAGGCAGAAAGAATGGACTGTCACACTTTTCTTTCCTGACACATATTTCTCTCGCTCCCTTAACATTCATACATCGTGTCATGCACGCGCGTCGATTTCTCTGATTTCACATTCGTTCGTTAATTTTATACTAGCGGCCGGCACATTATACCTCTAATAATTTTTTATCATGTGACCTGAAGAAGACGGCCGAAAAACAAAAAAGAAGAAACGCCTTCGCCAACCATACCAACGGATCAAGAATTAATATATTTTGACGTCGGTCGTTAAAATACCCGAAGCAGAATATACCTCCCATCTCTTATTAAAAATAAAAAAAACACCGCCATAAAACAATAATAACAGAAAAAAACAAAAGCCTGATGAAACTCACGTGACTTAAAAATGGCGTATAAACGTATATATTTGTATTTTAATGAGTACCAAAACAAGATACCAATATGTACGAGTAGATGTAAGTAATATTTGATTGATCTTGCGAATAGCATGGTAACCAGCAATCTTCTTAAAACAAAAAAAAGAAAACTTTGAATCTTTGATACATTCGAATTAGTTTAATGATTGGATTTTATTATTATTATTTTATATTAGTCCTCATTCATTGATAGCAAATCATTCATCTGTACGTTAGTAAAAAGAGATTCCACGTCATAACTGACTAGAATTTCGTTGCTGCCAGCATTCATTTCTTTTATCAGCTCGATAAAATGTGTGGAGTCTCTAACGAAGGGCCTTGTCTCCCGATTTGGTGCTGCAGTTGAGTAGATAAGTGTTGGGTGAGATGATGATCAGAGCCAGAAACGATACGGTGAGAGAAAAACCAACCTAACATTTCTAGTCTCCTACAAATTAAATATTGTCTGATACACTAACTTCGTGTCAGGATGTTGTTTGTTATGACACGTTTTCCTCAATCTTTCGAGATCTCACATCACAAAGCTTCATTCACACCCTTTAAATATCTTTTTCATAGCGCATTCATCTACCCTGCATTATTTTTAAAATAAATAAAAATAAAGAATAACATCTATTAGTCAAATCAACTTTCGGAAACATGGGTTATAGCCATGGGCAGCTTTCGGAAACATGGGTTACATCCTTAAAAACCGGAAAATACCGATCAACCTGAAACGAAAAGTCTATGAAGCCTACGTTCTGCCAGTTGGTACTAATGGTCTTGAAACCGTTACATTGTCCAAACAAAGTGCCGAGAAACTACGAGTAACCCAAAGAGCCATGTAAAGAGCCATGTTAGGAATAAGCCCAAGAGACAGAGTCAGAAACGATACGGTGAGAGAAAAAACTAAGGTCACTGGCATCATCCACCGGGTGGCGGCTTTAAAATCGCAATGGGCAGGTTACGTAGCCAGAAGTTCAGATGAAAAATGGATAAGAAGACTGCTGACTTGGAGGCCGTGGACGGCAAATAGAAGTGCAGGGCGACCGCAACTACGGTGGAAGGATGATCTGAACAGACACGTCGGAATAACCTGGATGCAGTCTGCACAAGACAGAGTGACATGGAAGCGAATGGAGGAGGTCTTTGTCCAGAAGTGGACGGTAATAGGCTGAGGAAGAAGACGAAGACGAAGAAGAGATGATGTTACATCTCTGTGCCACTCCAGATTGCCAGGACTGTAAAAAAATTACGTGGGACAAACGGCTCGTAAAGCGAATTCACTAACTCCCACACTGCTGCCCTGAGTGGAAAAGAAACATCCACGCTTTGTTCTGTTCTCCGAGCTAGTTACCACACGGATGGCGATTTGTCATTCCCGGGCGATATGTTACTCTCAGGCCATGATGCTCAGCTTATGGGCGACGCGCAGGCAGTTTGTTTTGCCTGTAGCACAGGATACCACGCGGATTTAAACGAAGACCTTCATTCATGATATCCGAGTGTCGGTAAATTTTGATTACCTCGCCGATAAGACTTGCCTGGTCTGTCGAGTACCGAAGGCTCAAAATTAAAACGATGGCCAATGTCCACGAAATTTACGCGAGAACAGATTTGTCGGGATAACCCAGTCTGCAAGCACTTTCAGTGCCTAAGCAATATAAAACATTTCTTCATCGTCCGGACCGGAAGAGTTTTCAGAGATCCCAAAGTGCTCAGAGTTCTACACAACACATTGATTCGGAGCAGACTCGAAAGTGGTTCTGTGATATGGAGTCCTCACGAGGCGAGATATTTCGTTATGCTGAAGAGGGTTCAGAAAATTTTTCTTAGGTATCTCTACATGAGGGAGTATGTTAGTTATCCGTGGCTCTATCCCACGGCATTTCTTTTGGGAATGCTCGGAACCAATTCTCTACAGCTTCGAAGAGATGGGCATCTAATAACCCATTTCTTTAGATTATTCAGAGGATATTTCGAGAACTCGGCCGTGCGGGAGGATGTTGGTATTTTTGTCCCCGATAGATATCTCCGAAAGCGACAGTACACATTGTTTTACCTACTGGCTGCCAGAATCAATCTGCCTCTGAACGCGGTCTCCTCGGAGATCGACGTCTTGTCTTTCATATTAATGAAAGTACGTTCAAATGTGACAAATACTCTCGACTTTAGAAAGCATCTTGTCTTCCTAATGTCGAACCATCTCAAATGCGTTTCTGGTATTATGTTGAATGTATATAATATTTTACCTGTAGGTACTCAATAGATGCCTTAAACATTTATGCTGTTTGTAATGTATTTTGAATAAATAAAGTGATTTGATTAGATTTGATTGGAATTACTAAAAATATAATAAAATTTCTAGAAAACAGACGCTTTAATTAATATCAATTATCTTTATGCATTGTATTTGTTGTATAACGCTTGAAATAAGACACAATTAAAATTATTTCTAAATATGTATATATATCATTTTTCTATCTCTATAAATTCTAAAATAGGTCACCATTGGGAACGTTAATGAAATCTATGATACAGGGGGCATTAACCTTGTGAACTGAGTTTTTTATTACAGGATATTTTTTGCTTATTGATAATAAATTATGTAATATTTGCTCTACGTACATGGGTATGTTGAAAAAAAATAACTACAAAAAATTCAATTGAATGAATCTCCTCTGCACTATTCTCGGCTTACTTATAACATCAGCGTGTTCTCGAATAATTTAAAACACTCGAAAATCGTTTGAACAAGATACGGTTCCTAGTGTGAAAGATATATAGATATTGTGATATTGGTTTACTTACACAAATATATCAATTTGTTCAAGATGGTCACCTTCACCAAATGTTCTACACTCCGCCACGCAGAATCAACCTGAATTTGATGATGCCGGTTGGTAGATGCATTCGGACATTGAATTATATCACCTCGGATGTGGAATCAATATTTTATTGCTCTTGGAATGAGTAGTGGTACAACGTTTGTCTTGGGTTGTCATATTTAATATTCCGTTTTTTCTTTTAGATTTTAGTTTACGTAATAAGTAAGTGTAAGTCACCTAAATGATGAGTAAGTGGGGTACGCGCGGCAGTCTCTTGACGACTTGCGTCAAGAGACTGCCGCGCGTCTTTTGGTCAGTTACAGTCTCAAGCTGACCAAAAAGCAAACAGATTTTTCAGAGTTGTGCAAAGAAAAACGTGCACATATGTCACATTAAACTGATTTTCACAGTCAATAGAACCGTATTCTAAAGGTCAAAAATTTTAAACAAAAAACTGATTTAATTTTTATTTATCATTCCAGCAATAACGGGTACGCGAGTTTGAGGTCTTTCTTAAAAGGGGTACGCGAGTTTGAGGTCTTTCTTAAAATGAATACGCGAGTTTAAGGTCTTTCTTAAAAGGGGTACGCAAGTTTGAGGTCTTTTTTGAAAGGAGTACGTGAGTTTTGAGTTGAGTGAGGTATTGGTGGCGATGAGGTTCGCAACCCATCACACCGCCTCTCCCGCGGGGCGAAAAGAGAAGGATGGAGTGCCGCATCAGTAAAAGTGTGACAGTCCATTCTTTCTGCCTACCCTTTCGGGGAGACGGCGTGATGGTTAGTTAGTTAGTTAGTTAGAGTACGTGAGTTTGAGGTCTTTCTTGAAAGGGGTACGCGGGTTTGAGGTCTTTCTTTAAGTGGTACGCAGGAAAAACTAATTGGGAACACGGTACTAGGTCTTCTTCTTCTTCTTTTAATAGATCTGACAATCTGTGACACAGAAATCATATCTCGTCGGATGATGAGATCCAGTTGTTCCTCCATCTCTTAGGCGGTCTTCCAGGTGAGCGGTGTCCGGAGGGGATTTCATAAGCGACTGTATATGCAAGTCTGTCACCATCCATTCGGGCTACATGGTCCGTTCAGTATCTTCTTCTGGATCTACTCCACTAAACGATATCCTCTATTTCGCAAGTTTTTCTTATGTCTACGTTTCGGATACGACCTAGGAGGGTTTTTCCAGTAATTTATCTTTGGACCTTCATCTCCGATGTTCTGAGTAGTCCTTTGGTTCGCACAGTGTCAGCCCGCGTCTCTACAGCATACGTCATGATAGGTCGCACGCATGTTTTATCAATTTTGATATTGCTGTCGACACGCATGTGCTTTTTCTTCCAGACCAGATTCTTCAGGCATCCTGACACGGCAGAGGCTTTACTGACTTGTTCACGTACTTCGGTACTAGGTTATTAAGCAAATTTCTTAATCTCTCATTTCCTTCCACTTTCCACTGGAACGTAAGGTCTGGGTCCCAGGATCATTCTAAGGATTTTTTTTCTCGTCCAGGCCTGTATAGTCAACGTTGACACAGAGTATTAAGTTATGACTCGCTTCTGTGAAAAATAAAAATTGTAAAATAAAATGAAATAATTCTTATGTAATTTTATATTGGAATTTATATCCGCTTCAGTTAAGAAGATGCAAGCGACTTGTCGTTCGAATAAACTTATGGAAACATGTATAATAAAAATTTGTACCAGTTTTCTGTATTTAATTATCATTCTTACATCTATATCATTTTAATATATACATTTTAAATCTCCGCTTTAATTTATAGGCGTAAAAATGTAGTGTTTTATTAAGCAATAACCCAATGCTTAAGAGTCGTAGTCTTAACATTTCAAATGTTAGTGGAAAATATACTAAGCATATGCTTAACATATTATTATGTCATATTCACATACGAATATATCAGAGATTCTGTTATATTTCTGATAATACTCGCAAAACTCTTTCTATTTGATTTTAATCCAGACAACATTATTTTAAAACGAAATTTGTAAGGAATTCAGATGATGTGTTCGCTATTATGGTAACTAACAAACTACCCATAATATCATTTCATCCAAAGAGGATAAACCGCCAAACTCTTTCAACCTAACATTTCTAGTATTCTACAAATTAAATATTGTGTGATACACTAATTTCGTGTCAGGATGTTGTTTGTTATGACACGTTTTCTTCGATCTTTCGAGATTTCACATCACGAAGCTTTAAACATCTTTTTCATAGCGCATACATCTGCCCTGAATTTTTTTAATTAAATAAAAATAAAGAATAACATCCATTAATCAAATCACGTTTCGGAAACATGGTTATAGACATGGGCAGCTTTCGGAAACATGGGTTACATCCTTAAAATCGGAAAATACCGATCAACCTGAAACGAAAAGTCTATGAAGCCTACGTTCTGCCAGTTGGTACTAATGGTCTTGAAACCGTAACATTGTCCAAACAAAGTGCCGAGAAACTACGAGTGACCCAAAGAGCCATGGAAAGAGCCATGTTAGGAATAAGCCTAAGAGACAGAGTCAGAAACGATACGGTGAGAGAAAAAACTAAGGTCACTGACATCATCCACCGGGTGGCGACTCAAAAGTGGCAACGGGCATGTTACGTAGCTAAAAGCTCAGATGAAAAATGGACAAGAAGACTGCTGACTTGGAGACCGTGGACGGCAAAGAGAAGTGCAGGGCGATCGCAACTACGGTGGGAGAATGATTTGAACAGACACGTCGGAATAACCTGAATGCAGTCTGTACAAGACAGAGTGATATGGAAGCGAATGGAGGAGGCCTTTGTCCAGGAGTGGACGGAAATAGGCTGAGAAAGAAGAAGAATCAAATCAATGGTATGATAACATATTATACAATCTTCAATATGAGTAGAAAGAGCTCATTATTACGAAGAAGAAATCGGGTCGAATCCAAGCTTGAATCTAAGCCCCCTGTTTTGATTTTCGTAAGGCAAGCTTTCCCACGCTTAGACCACTATCTAGTAATATTTTCTTGTGTTGGATAATATTATATCAGACAAATATTTAAGACATCAACTGAGAGATATCAATTCAACCATATTCATTTTTATAGAGTACAATAATGATAATTGAAATGAAGTTCATGTTTTTAAATTCCAAACTGTTTTGTTGGGTAGCGTTCATATATTTTAGAAGCTGACATTGCATATACGTTGAAGTAGTAACCTTGTAACACCAAGGATGTTAAAAAAAAATCCAATACAAGTTTTTTGATTTCATTGAACCCTAAAAAATTATAAATAGAACGGTATTTTGTTCGGATAATTGAAGGCCTACATTTTTATAATTCGTACAAATTACACACATATGTTTACGTTTTAAGCACGAATAGTTTGAATCTACCATCATATAGCGTTAGTTGTAGTAAAAATAAAATAACTTATACAATACGCACGGTTCTGTTTTGTTAATTTATTTTCACGCCTTTTAATTGTTGTTTTTTTATATACAAATATATTTTGTATTTTTTTATGAGAGAAGCGTCGAAGTCGCGGGATGACCATATTTGTTGGAGAACCGAAAGCCAATGGGGAAGACGGGTTCTATAATACAATAGAAACCGCTCACAGGATTCCATAGAGTTGGATGATATTACATATTCTCTACAGCTTCGAAGAGATGGACATCTAATAACCCATTTCTTTAGATTAATTAGGGGATACTTCGAGAACTCGGCCGTACTGGAGGATGTTGGTATTTTTGTCCCCGATAGATATCTCCGACAGCGACAGCACAGATTGTTTTACCTACCGGCCGCCAGAACCAATCTGCCTCTGATGACATCGGTGGGAAGAGCAATTAGTCTGCTGAACGCGGCCTCCTCGGAGATCGACGTCTTTCATGTTAGTGAAAGTACGTTCAGGGGACAAATACTCTTAACTTTGGAAAGTATCTTGCCTTCCTAATGTCGAACCATCACTAATGCGTTCCTGGTATTATGTTGTATGTGTATAATATTTTACCTGTACTCAATAGATGCCTTAAACATTTATGCTGTTTGTAATGTCTTTGAGTAAATAAAATGATTTGATTTGATTTGATATTCAAATGATTGCTGGACGTGATAAGATTGGAAAAAGAGGGGGAGTGGCACGCTTTGGGAGAGTTTAATTACAGGGAAGACAATTTTTAAATTAACATAGCTTCATTGTTTTATAGGGTAAATTTACAAAAGCTGCTCAACCTAGTCCAATTCTTCTGGGTATTTCTGACTTTTGTTTTTTTTTTCTCTTATTTCATTTGATGTCCAAGATATGTTATTCTTCAACAACTTCTTTTGTATTGTTATCCATCTGTATATTGCTGTTGATAAGACTCGTGGCTTTTCTTTTCCTAGTGTTTATTTCTAGACCAATGTTTAGGGAAACAACATTGAGTTATTTTATCACGACATGAAGACACCAGTCTAGTGTTAATAATAAATTATAATTAACTTATAGAAGACATAAGATTATGATGTCGTCGCGTAAAAACATATAGAGAAATGTAAACTTGAAAGTTGAAAAATATCTGTGTATTAACAACAACAACAACAAGCAGAGAGAATGGACAGCCACACTACTATATCCTGGCACACCTCTCTAGATTCCTCCACATTCATACAGCGAGTCATACACGCACATTGATTCTTCCGACTTCTAACATGACCAACCTTTAAAGTTTGATTAATTTGGTCATGCCATGTTTTCCTCGGTCTGCCTCGACTCCGTACTCCATTAAATCATTAACTATATTTTCTTGAATATTCTTTTTCTCCATCCATGCGCTCCATATGTCCGAACCAACGCCAACGCAGCGATCCTTTCATAATTTTGTTCATAATACCTTCTTCCGCTCTACATTGTGTTGTTATACGTATACGTAGGTTTATTGTTATACGTAGATTAGGTACTATTATTCTTACTGGTTTTTTATGGTATAATATTTACAAATGTACTGAGAATTTTTTACACATTTCATTCTCATGGAATGATGTAACGAGAATAAATCAAATTTAACAAAGTATTTAATATTTTTTTATGAGAGTTCTTGGGAAATCCCTCCAGGAGGTAATAATCTTAAGCAGAAACTAATATTGTTCTTCATCGAATGGCTAATTGAAAGAACGAAATGTTAATTCCTCCTTCAGAATGTACAAAATTGAAAATATGTACGCATGTATGTATCTTCGACGACTTTCGTGGCCGAGTGGTAAGTGCATTGACTGGCACCCCGAAGGTTCCGGGTTCGATTTCCGGCGAGGGCAGTGTGATTGTCACACTCTCTTTGGTCTGGTGTAGAATTCACGTGACAATAAAATGGCAATAGATTAGCTACCTATTACATGTCACGAGAATCACTATGATAGATATAATAAATACCCTTTACATCGATTTGGCTCATGCTGTCATGATGTAAAGAGCGACTCAACAAAATAATAATAATAATAATAATAAAAATAATCCTACATAATACTGTGATAAAAAATAAAGTTAAAATGTTTATAAAATCAATTATAAACATTTTAACTTTATTTTTTTTAATCTTTAAAAATAATATTAAAACACTTTTATGAAGTGTTTCATAAGAAATTATGAAAATTCTTTATTTAATTTTACAAATCGATTTCACCGACTTCAATGTACGAGTACTTATGTCAACGTTATTTCCAATCTTCGAAACGGCCAGAAAAGTCTTTTCCCGGGATGGCCTTGAATACTTTCCTCGACTCGGATTTCGGCTCCTCAATTGAGTCGAAACGGTATCCTCGGAGCGGTCTTTTGAGTTTGTTGAATATGCAGAAGTCGCATAGTGCTAAATTAGGCAAATACGGTGGTTGTGAAATGATATGGGTCGAGTTTTTCATTTTTAGTTTTCAATGAATGAATGGAGACATAATCAATCAGTTAAGAAACAAAATGTCAGCTCTTGGTATAATTATAATATAATAGAATGGTACATGCACTTGCCCAATTTTAGCTTCGTACTCAAGTCATGTCCTTATTCGCTGTCTCTTGAGGATTTCTTGGGTCATTGTACCTTATAAAAAAATCATTGCGTACATTTTATGTACTAAAAATCAAGTATCACTTTAAGGTCTATAGCTATTGAGACGGTGTATTATACAAGGCACGTACAAGACAGCGTCGCTAATGAATTTCTCAAGCTGGTAAATAGGTGTACTGTGTGTTAAGCATAAATTATAAATATAATAAAAAAATAGAAAGTTTAGATATTATTTATTTAAAAGAATTGCACTCATAAGCCTAGAAATATACTAACGATAAAGTATATTCAATAATTGTCGACGACGTGGAGAGCCGGAGAAATCCACATGCATGACACTTTGTATGAATGTTGAGAAATCGAAATAAGTATGTCAGGAAAGAACAGTGTGGTGGTTAATTCTTTCTGCCTACCCGTGTTGTGTGATTGTGCTACTGGTGTATTCGGCATGTTTCAAATGTATTATTCTTCTTCTTTCTGTGTCTTGTCAGGTCTCCCTAACGTTGACTATCACCCTTGAGTAGGCCTCATGGTGATGACCTGGGGAAAAATATCCAGAGTGGTTTCCCCTTGCCTTCTCTGGAGGATTTTCTGTCGGGGTTACCTTTCCTTAGCTGAGTGTATCCAGTTTTATGGCGCTGGAAGCTTGCCATTCGTCCTCTCTCTGTCTGCTATGGCACTAAGTAATATGTGCCACATTGCCCGGGGTTCGCGGGGTCTTAAAAAGACCTCTCGTGGACGCTAGAGAGTTGGACTTGATAGTGGTGTTGCTGTTGTAAATGCAACATGGCGCCTTAGGACATTTTGTAGAGGCATATTTTCCAGCAAAACATACCCCATCGTAGCTATTCTACCCTTTTGAACCCTTCAAATGTATTAATACTCCAAAAAAATAAATGTATTTATTAAATAAATACATTTATTTCTGATATATTTGAACTATATTTGAATTCTGTGGTTGATTTTTCGCTTTTTGATTTTCTCTACTCAGTTCTATTTTGGGGCCCAAATATATACGATTATATTATATACCTATGAATTGGCAATTTCTACAAGGATGTTGTCCATTGTGACCTATGATGTATAAATACTCCATAAATAAACGGTTTAGTTAGATAAATTAAAAAAAAATTCGAGGAGAAAAATATACTTTCAAGTGGCAAAATGTGTTTTGATTCTTTTCCACATTATTTCATATTTTTTTACTACCAACGTAGATATCAATGAATACCACAGTACCACAGTAAAGATAAGAAGAAGTTCCACACTTGAAAGACCGAAAACAGTTTTTATGTGCCGGAGTTCCGTAAAACCGGTATTTATTCAAGAATATTGTGATTCATGGTGACATTTATGATATCCTTTATCTAGGAAACCTTTAGCGCTGTATTTGACACAATTTGACCATTTAAATTTTAACCTTGTGATGTCCGGCGCTATTTTAGCACTCGGTGAAGAATTGCGTATGTTAAATAACTCAACATTTCAAAATTAAAAAAATCGCAAACTTTTCAATGCCAGTTATTTTATAGCACATTCAACAATACGTGTTATTGAATACAATAACATTATATATTAAAAAGTCAGTCACCCTGCTTTTGTTTTGAAGGTTTCAATTTTGAAGTTCACTGAACTACCGCAGCTCTGATGGTAAACAAGTAAACATGTCGGGTTTGATCCTTCTGTATACCTCTGAAGTTTTTTTCTGGCTTAACTCTTCTTCTTCTTATTATTATTAGTGTAGGCCTTGTGGCCTGTTTCTTAAGAGGAATTGGCCTCCTGCGAAGTCGACTCCCAGCTGTCAATCCATCTCTTTGGTGGTTTGCCCGGGGGTCGCCTACCATGGGACTGGCCGTGTTACACAATGAAAGGGAGTCTGGATGGATCCATTCTCCTCACGTGTGCATACCAGTATCTTCTCCTATCTGCTATGGCACTAAGTAATATATGCCACATTGTCCGGGGTTCGCGGGGTCTTTAAAAAGATCTCTCGTGGACGCTAGAGAGTTGGACTTGATAGTAGTGTTGCTGTTGTAAATGCAACATGGCGCCTTACGACATTTTGTAGAGGTATGCTTTCCAGCAAAACATACCCAATCGTAGCCCTACTACCCTTTTGAACCGCTCAATAATACTATTTGGACTAATCCACTAACCATTACACTGTTTCACCACAGGGGTAGTCAGAGACAATGGACTGCCACACAGCTCCTGAGATACCTCCCGACCTTACTCTACATTCATACACCGTAACACATACGCTCGTCGATTCTTCCGACTTCGAATGTGGCCAATTTTTAGTAATTAGTTAATTTGGTCATGCCACGTTTCCTCGGCGGTCTTTGGCTTCTTTTTCCATTCACTCTACTTGTATACAAATTTTAAACCATTTTTCTCTCAATTTATTTAAAGTTAAGGCTTTAACACTGTGGAATTCCATTGTATTACACGTTGGAACTGAAAAATAACGACATGTTTCACATTATTGCTACCGCTTTATTCATTTTAACAACATTTATAGAAATCAGAATATACGTGCAGGTAACCCTCAAATAACACGAATTTTAACAACACAGTATTATTATAATATTATTATTTTGTTAAATCGTTCTTAACATCATCACAGCGCTAGCCAAATCGATGTAAAGGGTATAGCTATCATTTTGATTCTCGTAACATGTGATAGGTAGCTAATCTATCGCCATTTCATTGTCACGTGAATTCTTCACCAGACCAATGGCAGTGTGACAATCACACTGCCATTGTTGGGAATCGAACCCGGGACCTACGGTGTGGCAGTCACAGCAGCGTGGCCGAGTTGTGACAGCATTTACCACTCGGCCACGAAGGTATCGCTCTAACACGATCGGAAATGTTCTGAACCCTCGTTCTATGACAGAGTTTCCTAAACTTTTTTGTCCCATAGACCCCTTGCCGATTTCTTTTATTTGGTGTAGACCCCTTGCTTTCCTAAAATATATATTTTTTGACGCTGATACAGAGCTTACTTAGGCTAAAAAAATCGGAAAAATACGGAATTCGTTGTCGACTTTTTTTTTAGCTTATTTGGGAAAATCAAATTTCCGATCTTTGCCGAATGAGCTAAAAACAAAGGTCGCCAAACGTTTCGACCGCAGATTTTCACAATAAGCTAAAGAAAAAAAAAGTCGTCAACTATTTCGACCATCCGATATAAGATCCACTGTCGTGATCCCCCAATTTCTTTTTTCGCTGACATGGACCCCTTGCAAGTTGTCGTAGACCCCTGGGAGTCTATATAGCCCACTTTGTGAATCACTGTTCTATGCGCTTACTTACAACGCTATTATATTTATTATTTTTTGAACTACAATGTAAAAATATATGTTAAATAATTAATATGAATTAAAACGTCTGTTTTCTTGAAGTTTTATTATAGTTTATGGTTGTTACCTGTTTCGCATTTCTGAAGCATTATCAAAACATTTCTATCAGCTATTTGTTCCACAAACGGATGAGAGAAACGGAGCAAATGGATGAGAGACCATACTAGTACACCAACTTATTTAATATTACGTTATTTTACTTGATTTTCACATTTTAAATACCATACATAATATGTATTTTTAGTATTTCTCATATTCATCTGGAAGGAAATCCTAAACAAGGCGATGCTATTTACAGGCGATGCGTAATAAAACAACGTTTCTTTAATATATATACATATATGTACGTATTGTTTATTTACGTATACGTATTGTTTATTTAAAAAAACTTGTTGATTTAAAAATGTGACCAAAAATACCATTTAACACAAAACCAATATTTAATTTGTCATTAAAAAACACCATCGAAGCGAACAAAATGAAGTAAACAAAATAATTATTTGTAAAATATTAAAATTCGATATACATTTTTCATAGACAAGAGTATGTGAAACATTACTTTATAATCGCGTATGTACACATCCAATTATCACCTTGCATTTTAAGCAAATGCACGCTGTAGTATTAATCTTTCCTAGAAAAAAAAAAATAATAAATTTTCTTAAGAAATGTAAAAAAAAAATATTAAACATATCTTCTCACTGCTGAACGAAGGCATTCATCCATGGCCACTCTCATCCATCCACGTCCAGCAATTCTTACAACCCCGTTGGTCCAGCGATTGTACTCGTAAATATATTGAGCTCTCCCTAATGGGTCTATAATCCAGGTACCATCCAGGTATTTTACTATAAAAAGGTATATTTTAGGTATGCACTCTCATTTAAATTATTACTATCGCTTTAGTCAATTTTACAATATTGATCTTTTTTTTTTTTAATGTACACAACAGGTCGTTTGGACCCAATTACTGTATACAATATATTTTTTTTAGCTATTATATTGATTCTCGTGACATGTGATAGGTAGCCAATCTATCGCCATTTAATTGTCACGTGAATTCTACACCAGACCAAAGACAGTGTGACAGTGTGGGAATCGAACCCAGGACCTTCAGCATGGAAGTCAGAGCTCGCAACCACTCTCCACGAAGGTCGTCAATCTTCTTATTTTTCTTTTTCTTCCTTATTGTAGACCTATGTGGTCTGTTCTCCAGAGTGTTGCTCCTCCTGTGAGGTAGATTCCCAGCTGTCCTTCCATCTTTTAGGAGGTCTTCCACGAGGACGAGTCCCATGAGGTTGATTATGCAGTGCAATATAGGGAAGTCTGGTGGTGTCCATTCTTTGAACATGACCGTACCAGTCCCTTTTTCGCTGTCTGCTTCATCTTATAATATCCTCAACCTCACACATCTCTCTTATTCCGGTGTTCCTCACGCGATCCCTCAGTGTCTTGCCTGCTATCGTCCTCAGTGTCTTCATTTCGGAAGTCCTCAAAACTTGTTTGATCCTTACTGTGTCTGCCCTTGCTTCGACGCCATATGTTATTATTGGTCTTACGCATGCTTTATAGATTCTCATCTTACTCTTAATGGCCATGCCTTTGTTTTTTCATATTGTGGATTTTAAAGCCCCAGAGATTATTATATTGATAAAAATCAGAATATAGTAACACGATTATTTTAGTCGATAACGCATCATGAATGCGGCGTATGTTGCAGTGCGTATGTTGCATGATGGGCGAAAAACTATAGGTCAGATACGCCTTAATAGCGTAAGAACGCTGCTCTCCTGTCCAACGCTCCATAGCGACTGATGAATCCGCAACGCTCACGATACAAAAACACCCCCCACGCACTTCTCAATCAATATTGTTTAAATTCAAAATCAGAAACCTGCCGCTGGACACCCTGTACTTATAAATAAATTAAGCTCTATCTAATGGGTCTAAATTCCAGGTATTTCACTTTAAAAAGGTGTATTTTAGGTATGCATTAGCATTTAAATTACTATTTTTGCTTTAATCGTTCTAATAATATTTATACAAATAAGAATATACGTAGGTACAGGTAACCCTCAAATAACACGAGTTTTAATAACACAGTATCGCTCTAACACGATTAGAAATGTTCTGAAACCCTCGTTCAACGCAATTATATTTATTGTTTCTTGAACAATAATGTAAAACTACATATTAAATAATTAATACGAATGGAAACGTCTGTTTTATAGAAGTTATTAAAACTTTTTTTTAATACGCATAAATAGCATTTTAGAAGAAAAACTATCCGGGACTAAACCATCATGGACATACATTTAATTTACCCGATAGATATCTCCGACAGCGACAGCACAGATTGTTTTACCTACCGGCCGCCAGAACTAATCTGCCTCTGGTGACACCGGTGGGAAGAGCAATTAGTCTGCTGAACGCGGTCTCCTCGGAGATCGACGTCTTTCATGTTAGTGAAAGTACGTTCAGAGGACAAATACTCTTGATTTTAGAAAGTATCTTGTCTTCCTAATGTCGAACTATCTCTAATGCGTTCCTGATATTATGCTGTATTTTTATAATAATTTTACCTGTACTCAATAGATGCCTTATACATTTATGCTGTTTGTAATGTCTTTTGAGTAAATAAACTGATTTGATTTGATTTGAAATTTATGCAAAAACAATGGGATGTCAGGCCACATTTACTCTTTCTCTAATTGAATTTCTACTTTATATTTTCTAGATACATAATGCCTCATTTACTTGTGTTTTAGGAGGGTGACCCGAAAGCCAGGACGTCCGTAACGTTAATGGAGGGACGGCATTAAAGAGGCCACCGATACGACATGGATGCGTATTGCCCAGGATTGAAGGAAATTGAAGCAGATGGAGGAGGCCTACGTCCAAGAGTGGACGGATACAAGCTGATGATGATGATATTGTAACGTTTTATAGGAAGGTTACATACATTTGTGATATGCGTTTAGTGCACTTTTTGATTGCAATCAGTTCACTTTGTTTGTGTACCACAGCAATTTGTGTCATTTGTGTTTATTTAGATTATTGGGAAAATGTGTCGTGAACCGTGATGGTTTGAATTATTATTTTGTTGACAAAAAATACGCAATTTAACCTTGGTTACGCATGGCTTTTCAATGTTTTCTGTAGTATAAAATTAACTATTTTGATCGCCGAGAAATAGAAAGGTTTTTACGTAACTTTATGCGTCGTGATTATTGTATAAACTATCATTTTTTTTTGCGGTTAATACTTTCACACGCAATAAAATATATATTTCTTTACAAATGTCCAAATACACGTTATTTTTCGAATGAAGTCTCGGGTAGTAATGTCAACAACAACAAACCATCACGCCGTTTCCCCGCAGGGGTAGGCAGAGAGAATGGACCGCCACACTACTCTATCCTGGCAAACCTCTCTAGCGTCCTCCACATTCATACAACGAGTCATACACGCACGTCGATTCCTCCGACTTCTAACATGACCAACCTTTAAAATTTGATTAATTTGGTCATGCCATGTTTTCCTCGGTCTGCCTCGACTTCGTACCCCATTTACATCATTAACATATACTTTCTTAACCATTCTTTCGCAGCGATCCTTTCATAATTTTGTTCATAATACCTTCTTCCTCTCTACATTCCTTTCTTATATCAGTATTTGAGATTCTGTCGTATATCGTTCTACCACACATACGTCTTAGGGACCTCATCTCTACCGCATTTATTCTTCTCTCATCCTTCTTCTGCCAGTTCCATGCTTCGCTTCCATACATTAGGGTTGGGACCAGTACTCCATTGTGAACGGCCGTTTTCGCTTTCATTGATAAATTCTTGTTTCCAATAACTAGTAGTAATGGCAACGCTAAAATATAAATCATTCACACAACATATAAATCATTCCCAGAAATCATTTCCTCCGGAAATGGCGTGATGGTTTATTTTTGTTTTTATCATTATGGAGTTCATTAGTATTAATTATATATGGAATTTTACATAATTGTTCCAGAAACAATAAATACGAGTATATATTTTGTTTTTACAACATGTTGTAAAAACAAAAACTATTCCAAGTTATAGCATATAATTTGGAGTGACATCTCCTGGCATTATCTAGCAATACGTTAATGGCGGTAGCCTTTCACATTGCGTTAATAAAAAGATCTTCTACTTAATGCTTAAAATCCAATCATCATAGGTGGCGCTAGTGTGTAGATTGAAAATAACATGTGAAGTTTGGTGTTACAGATTAACATATATACAACTTCCAAAAATTTTGTCAGACATGGTGGTCGTAAGAAAGGTGGAATGGGGAATGTTGTATTACATAAAGCGTGCGCTTAACCCAACCAATGACAGGTCATAAGTCCTGTAAACAACTCGATCACCATATTCTGTTTCCAATTTGCATCTTCGTCTCTATTGAGATACAATTAATCCTTGAATATATTTTGTAATTATGATATCGTTTTCGTTTATAAATGTGATTGAATCCAATATAAATAACATATTATTCTAGAGAATTTCTATCCAATACTTAAACCGTTGGACTACCTATGCAATGTTTGTAATTCTTATTATTATATTTTACCTGTTCTTCGGTCGTATCTAACAATAGCTCGTACAAGCCTTAATTTTAAATAAATTATTCATACAACAAAACATGTAATTGCCTACGATTTAAATTACACATAAGGAGTAACACAAATACCATCTGTAAGGTTATGGTCACACCGAAGTGTCTCGGTTGGTGACTCGCTCGCTGTCTGACCATAAATTATAGTGATTGATTTAACAGTCAAATTATTTTATTTCAAAATAGCACGCCATTGATTAGGCTTTTATAATTGCTTTAAATTGTGAACTATTCAAGTAAAATCACAAATCATTAGTCCTCACGATGCGAGATATTCCGTTATGCTGGAGAGGGTTCAGAAAAAAAAATGCAATTATACCAGCAACAATGTCAAGTTCAACTCTCTAGCATCCACGAGTAATCTCTAACACTCAAAGTGGAGGGCACTACATAGAAAATTGACTCCGGGATAATATTTTGCAGGATTGTAAGTTAATAGAATTAAGGCCATCGTAATAATTAATACGTATGAATTAAAACACATTTTTTTTCGGGATGTTTCAAATATATTATATCATTCTCCCGATAATGAAAGTATAATATCTATAATATCGTAAGACGTGGTGTGATGGGTTGCGAACCTCATCGCCACCAATAGGCATCTCCCGACGATGTTCTGGGCGATCCGGACTTTTGTATTTATCTAATTTAAATTCCACGTATTCACCGTTCTTTTAAATAACTGTTATTAGGCACTTAAAATAATTCAACACCAGCAAGAACTTATTGAAGAAAATATTGAAATTGTCATTGGAACAAATGAATAAATTATTAACACCTGTTAAAATTCTTTATACAAACAAAAAAACTTATATAATTTTAACATCAAAACAGTACAGACGTAGTGCGTGTCACAATTAACTATTATAAAGTGCGGCAACAAACAAATTGACCAAAACAATTCACTTATACAGGTACACGAAATATCTCCAAATTTACGGGAGAACCACATGAACCAAACCAAATTTCCAAAATCAGAACCAGTACTTCTATAATATCGTAAAAATGAACAACAACTGAAATAAAAAACATTAGTAAAAACATAATTATTTATTGTTGAGAAAGTTGGATCACTCGAAACTATAACAATTAAATCCAAGAAAATATGATATTTAACTTAAATTAAATCATTTATCATTGATTTTTTAATTTGATGAAAAACCTGACATGATATCATTGAAAATGGATCCCAATGTGCAATTTCAGGGATCCCAATGTGCTCAGAGTCCTATACAACGTATTGGTTCGGAGCAGACTCGAAAGTGGTTCTGTGATATGGAGTCCTCACGAGGCGAGATATTCCATTATGCTGGAGAGGGTTCAGAAAAAATTTCTGAGGTATCTCTACATGAGGGAGTATGGTAGCTATCCTTGGCTCTATCCCACGGCATTTCTTTTGGGAATGCTCGGAACCAATTCTCTACAGCTTCGAAGAGATGGACATCTAATTACCCATTTCTTTAGATTAATTAGGGGATACTTCGAGAACTCGGCCGTACTGGAGGGTGTTCGGCTTTTTGTCCCCGATAGATATCTCCGACAGCGACAGCACAGATTGTTTTACCTACCGGCCGCCAGAACCAATCTGCCTCTGGTGACACCGGTGGGAAGAGCAATTAGTCTGCTGAACGCGGTCTCCTCGGAGATCGACGTCTTTCATGTTAGTGAAAGTACGTTCAGAAGGCAAATACTCTTAATTCTGGAGAGTATCCTGTCTTCCTAATGTTGAACCATCTCTTATGCGTTTCTGGTAGTATACTATATATAATATATTATTTTACCTGTTCTCAATAGATGCCTTAAAAATAAATTTTGTAATATCTGTTGATGAAATAAACTGATTTGATTTGATTTGATTTGAAAACATTTATATTGCTTATTTGTTCGAGAATTATACATGATCACAATACGTGAAAAATAAATCAACGTTTTCTCAGTATTAAAAAAATCATTAATCAAAACTAACGTCATTAAATAAACACTAAAGAGGACACAGATTTTCTGATATCATTCACAAGAGTATCTGTCTAGTTCCAGCATTATCAGTTAAGCGCGCGTATTACAAATATTTTAAATACAAGTTTTTTAATCAATCAACAGGGACAAGTCAGGTATTATAAAAACTAGGCATCCATGTTACATTTGATTGATCACTTGATAGGACACACACAGCCACTATTGTATGAGATTCATGCGTGTATATTCAATACATAAGAATCCATGTACTTTATGTAAGTATACTCGTATATATGCGCAAAAACGCTCTCAGAATTCTTCTTAGTACTTGTAATTTGCACGTGCAGATGGGTACTATAATATTCTAATTTTTACATCTATCAAATACAACCCACATCTTTTTTTATTCATTAAGAGTAACATATAGCGATATCAATAACATATATTAAGAATTAATTGTATCTAAATAGAGACGAAGATGTAAATTGTTTGGAAACAGAATATGGTGGTCGAGGCGTTTACAGGACTTATGACCTGTCATTGGTTGGGTTAAGCGATTGTTTTATGTAATACAACATTCCCCATTCCGCCCTTCTTACAAACACCACGTCTGACAATTATTTTTGAAAGTTGTATATATGCTACCATGTTGGGAAACATTTCACATATTCTAGTTCAATCTACACTAGCGCCATCTATTGAGACTAGATGTAAGCATTAAGCAGAAAATCTTTATTAATGTGATGTGAAAGGCTATCAACCCAATTATCACACATTACTAGACAACGCCTGGAGAAAACTCTCCAATTTTTATATGCTTTTAACTTTTGACCAGTTTTTATACAAATTTTTTTTTTCAATGTATACAAATACTTGTAGACAAATACTGGATTTTACCCATTACGGGTGTATTAATCATTAAGAATTAATTGTATCTCAACAGAGACGAAGATGTAAATTATTTGAAATAAATATATATATTTAAAAAAAAACACACTTAATTAGTGCCCACGCTATCAGCAGGATATGTAGTGATGTTTCGCTTGTATTCCTTTTTTAAAATTGTTGCTAATTGCGTCAAGATTATACACCATCCATCAATAATGAAGATTATACACAGAGTGTTAAGAGCTCTGATTTCCAAACCGAAGGTCCCGGGTTCAATTCCCGGCGATGGCAGTGTGATTGTCCCCACTGTCTTTGGTATGGTATAGATTTCACGTGACAATAAAATGGCGATAGATTAGCTACCTATCACATGTCACGAGAATCAATATCTTCTTCTTCTTATTCTTTCTTATTGTAGACCTATGTGGTCTGTTTGCCAGAGTGTTGCTCCTCCTGTGAGGTAGATCCCCAGCTGTCCTTCCATCTTTTAGGAGGTCTTCCACGAGGACGAGTCCCACGAGGTTGATTATGCAATGCAATATAGGGGAGTCTGGTGGTGTCCATTCTTTAGACATGATCGTACCAGAGAATCAATATAATAATAGCTATAATAAATAATATATATATATATGACGTCACCCAACAACATTTTTAAATTCTGAAGTTTACCTTAGTTTAAGCTACGGTAAGTTTTGGCTAGGAAAATACCATTAAAAGAAAGGTAAAAATGCAAACACAATGGTTCCAACGACGAGTATGGGCATTAAAATTGCAAAGTGGAACAAAGCAACGATGAAAATTGAAACGTTTTTGTTTAAGCGATATTGGTGAAACAGCGAATTTAATTATCGCTTTATTTGTCAAAGCGATAAAATGCTATTAGACTCTCACTAGGAAATGCGGTGGTTTCGAACAGGTGTAGGCACTACGACCGTGAGGTAAAAATAGGGTATCGCTTAAAATAAACGCAGTTTGAACTGCGCACTCACAATAGTAAATGTACATAAAATGATACAAATCTACACAGACCACTTTGACTTCAATCTAAGTTATTTTACTGTCAGTGATAACAAGGCATAGTTTCGCTTTCTTCTTCTTATCAGCCGTATGTCGTCCACTACTGAACGCATGCTTCTCTCTAAGCACGCCAATGCTCCCTATTCATTACCACTCCCATCCACGTCCAGCGATCCATATACTATCGTCGCGTCGGTCCAGTGGCCAGGGGAGCGTCCAACTATAGGTACGGAATCCTGTGTGCGTTCTCCACTCCAACATCCATTTTCCCCATAAAATGTTGATTATTCGACCAATTTGGCTAGCCCACAGCCACTTCAGCAGGCTAATCCTCTAAAAAGTAAATTGACTTCGGAATGGGATTTTGCAAAATTGTAGTATTCCCTAACAGTCATCGACAGTCAAAGTAAGAAAATGCAATAACCAGCCATTTTCTGAAAAAAACCTTTAAAGTTTTCACCATTTCCTAAATTATATAACTAACCATCACGCCGTCACCCGAAGGAGTAGGCAGAAAGAATGGACTGCCACACTTTTCTTTCCTGACATATTTCTCTCGATTCCTCAACATTCATACATCGTGTCATGCACGCGCGTCGATTTCTCTCACTCCTCACATGGCCGACATTCAATATTTGATTTATTTGATCGTGCCACGTTTTCCTCGGTCTTCCTCTATTTCTGGTTCCATTTACATCATTAACATATAATTTTTTTACCATTCTTTCTTCATTCATTCTTTCCATATGTCCAAACCATCTTAATGATCCTTTCATTATTTTGTTCATGACACCATCATTCGCACCGCATTCACTTCTTATATTTTCATTCGACACTCTATCATACACAGAGTATCTACACATTCGTCTAAGAGATCTCATTTCTACTGCATTTATTCTACTTTCATCTTTCTTTTGCCAGTTCCATGCTTCGCTTCCATACTTAAGCGTCGGTAGAAGAACACTATTGTGCACTGCCATTCTATTTTTTTTGGATAGGTCTTTGTTTGCGATGACAAATTTAAGTGCACCCTTCACTTTGTTGCCTGCCCCAACCCTTCTATATTCTATATCCTAAATTATATTTTATATTAATTTGTTTTATTTTTATTAAGGGTAACAAACAGCGATACAATATACATTGAAAAAACACAGAGACAACAAAACAAGGCCAATTACATGCTACCACAAATATTATCCAGTAACTGACATATGTATGTAAATACGAGTATATAGGATGAATAAAGTAACATAATATTTTAGTGAGTAAAAGAGAATAATAGTAATACTAATAATAATGAATGAAATATATAAAAAAAATCTTTATAAAAACATTTTTAGTAACATAGTTTCATTCATTTAATATATTTCGTTATACAAATTTCATAACGCTCTTGCAAGGAGAAACATGACACTCCTTTTCTAATAAAACATCGACCTGTGCTCCAGAAAGTACTAGAACAATTTAGACAAAATTTTATGTTAATAGATCAATACATTGGCCGGGACAATAATTGATAATAGTTATATTAAAGGTAATGTGAACAATATGCAGCATTAAATCTCATAATCATCATCATCTTCAGCGTTATAATCCTACATGGGCCTTTTTTTTAAATATAGGTACAACAGGTTTTTTAAGCCCATGTTTACTTTGTGCCTTTATACATATTATACTCGTATAATATACTATTATAAATCCTTGTTTAACTAAGGATTCATTAATGTGTATTAAGTCACCTCTCAACAGAAACAGAACTTTGTCGCTGAGGTCGTATGGAACATGTGAGGTGACATAATTAATCATTTTGAATCTTGTCGTCTGTGAAATCTGTGAGTAATTATTTTGTCAGTTAAATTTCAATATTGATAGAATAACACATAAGAAAATATCAAAAGCCAACTGATCATGGTTAAAATACAAGAATAAAAAAATATATAACTTACTAACTAACTAACGCGCATAATCACGCCGCATAAACTTGACTACGCTAACGTTCTGGTTTTTATCATAGAGGTCCATGATGAATATTTTTTTCTCCATATCTGATCATCCTTATTGGGTTTGGAGGACTTTCCTTTCGAAGCAGTCTAATTTCATTTCATTGTGTGTCCATGTATCCGAGGCGTACGTTTTAACTGGCAAAATCAGTGTTTTATATGCTGTGATCTTTATTTTTCTTGGATTGTTGACGCGACTCTAATTAATAATTAAATAAAACGATTTTTAGTAACTACTTATAATTTTTGTCTTTATTTCTAAAGCGACCAGTTTCGCCAGGCTATCTGGCATTAGTCTGTCAGTCTGACGATGCCAGCTAGCCTGGTGAAACCGGTCGAAATAAAAACAAAAAGTAGAAGCCGTAATTTATATTAAACACCGTTTTATTTCATTATTATTTAACCGGGTGGTGGTCTAAGGGATAGAAAGCTTGGCTCCTGATCCAGGGGACATGGGTTTAAGTCTGGACACGACCAGATTCCTTCTTCATAATAATGAGCTTTTTTCTGCTCACATCGAAGATTGTAAAATTAATTCTAATATCATTGAAAAAAAAAAAAATAACAATTCAATAAAATCATTAGATTATCTTAAAAAAGCGATTTAAATGATTTAATGAAGTTGGCGATTTGTTTCATTTTAGTTCGGTTTTCTGTAAATATCATCTTTCAGCATTGCATCTAAACACCATAAATTGTAACAGAATACTATAAACTGACTTCCGGAGTCTCACCCTAACAAGTCAAACGATCCAAGTATTTCATAAATGGTGGAAACAGAATAATGTATAGCTTAGTCTATTTATATGTATTATAATGTAATAGATAATTAAACAAATATAATTTATACACTTGTCGACAAGCATACATCTTGTAAATATATTTATAAACATGACGATGGGATTAGTATACGAAAGATGTATTGCTTGTTATTTTTAACAATTAATCAAAGTCTAAATACCTCTCTTGTCTTAGTTACAGATTACTATCGAATAATTAAATTAAAGGTTTTAAAAGGCATACATAATCCTGTTAATTCCAAAATTCATGTTGTATGAAATCAAAGATTGTATCTAGCAGAGATAAAACTGTCACATCCCAGCAAAAATTGATCACAATAAAACCTCGATAAGCACTCCAAATGCTTAATAAGCAAGTAGACTTAAGTATTTAACTTTATTGGGCATATTATTTATCGTATAACAGATATAAGCTTACTTAGTAAATCGTTATTTTTCCAAGGCAAGGAATTATTTTGCATATTAAATGACTTAGTGAAATTGAATGTCATGATCTGAACACAATAAACCAGAAAACTCAATCGATTAGGGAAAATTATAACACATAAACCACACCACGTTAATGCCGCCAATAAAAATCCGAGTAACTTTATCGTGTTTCACGTATGATTTGAAAATTGACATTTAAAGATAAAAATTTTATTTTACCCTTTAAGCGCAGGACGATATTTTATTAATACGTATTTCTGAGCACAAAATACATGATGTTTTTTTGAAAGAAAAAAAAAATACTTTAAATATTTTATTGCTATCATGCCTCGATGTAAGGGAAAGAGGTATTGTATGGACTGTGGAAACCACCGAGTAATAAGTCAATAACGTTTTCTTCTTGTTCTTTTTAGTATTTTTTACTCTACTGCAGTATATAGACCTCTTATAAACTCTTTTTTCTAATCTGTGCCACCTTGACCCGCAAGTTTGATAATATCATTCGCCCACCATTTTTTTGATCTTCGTATACCTCATCTCAAGTCAATAACATACGTCTAAAAGTTGTGATGATTCAAATGAGAACTTTACATAAATTAACAATAAGTGTAGTTAATGCCGCCGATCACTTTTTTTTTTTAATATTCACAAAATGTTGTGACATCTTAAAAACTAAAAACAACTTTTATTTGCACATGTTGAAATAGGTACTTATCCCAGAAATGAAATATTAAAACTGTAAAATCATTTCAAAATTCAACAGAGAATTAAGTAAAACGCAGCCGCCGCAAAAACTTACAACCAGTATAGAGAAAAGTCGACTGCCAAGCTTTTGGATAAATCTCTGTTTATTCGATAATTTTTGAAACCTGTTATATTAATTAACATGAATGAAAACGCCTGTTTTCTAGAAAATTAAAATTTATGGGAATGAAATGTTTCGCCTGTCTAAGACGAATGCACTTGATGTACAATACATTTAGTTATTCCTTTGACAGGTGAAACGTGTCTTTCCAATAAAATATTATATAATAAAACTAAAAACTTTCGTATGAAGCACTTAATTTGTGGTGTGACTTTATTAAAGAAAATAATAATACACTTTTAGTAATTTGTATTAACACCACTTTATTTGGTAACACCAACCGGTTTCGTCAGAGTGAGAGAGTAAACTTTTCAAAAGTTTACTCTCTCACCCTGACGAAGCTCCGGCGGGAGCGAAACCGGTTGGTGTTATCAAATAAAGTGGTGTTAATACAAATAACAAAAGTGCATTATTATTTTATTTTACAATAAAACGTGTAGAAATATGACGTTTATATTCGTATTAATTATTTAATAATAGAGTTTTACATCATTGTTCCAGAAAATATTAATAACTCTTTTATTAATTTTTTTTATAAACTGAAGGCAATAAATTAATGAAGTTAACGAACACTGTCTTTTAAACTTGAATATAATTTTCTCGACATTCAGTTTATTTCGTTTTCCTAATAGTGAAGATTTTTTTATATATATTATATATACCTACAACAGGCCGTTAGAACCCAATTAATGTAAACAATTAATTTTTTTAGCCATTATATAGATTTTTGTGACATGTGATAGGAAGCCAATCTATCGCCATTTTATTGTCACGTGAATTCTATACCAGACCAAAGACAGTGTGACAATCACACTGCCATCGCCGGGAATCGGGTCCGGCTCCTACGGTGTGGCAGTCAGAGCTCTTACCACTCTGCCACGAAGGTCGTCATGTAAAACCGATGACGATGTAAAACCTTTGAAACATTTCGAGAATAATAAACTGAAAATTGACAAAAACAATGTTATGATTAATTTAAATTCGTTAGTATTCTTCTTATTGTTGTTGATCCTCTCCTATCGGAGGTGGGACAGCATCATGAATATTTCTACCATTGATACAGCAGCTCTAAATAGGGATATTGTGCTGCAAATGAACCATTCTCAATGGTGGTCTAGCCAGGATTTTCTTCTTCTCCCGACACTCCGTTGTCCGTTTATTTTACCTGGGAGAATCAGTTCTAGCATTATATTGAATTATTTATATTTCATTGTTCAAATATTTCTATGTGTTCGATTTTTAAGATTATTGGTACCTACCCAACATTAGCTACAAACAGGTATATACGAGTTTAGTGGTTAATTTTGAATGCTGCCCCACAGACCCGGCAACAGAAGGCGAGTTTAGTCGCTTATGGCACCTAACCGGTTAAATAGTTTTTTGTTACATTATATAAAACATATATTAGACGGGTTTTGAAGGTAGCATACCAAAGGTAGAATATACAATTAATAATAAAAAACATACGTAGAAAGTTATATATTATTTATTCATTTGATAACATTACAATCTGAATCATATCCTACAATTATTAATTTACAATAAGATAATCTATTGTTTTGTCTGAAACACTAAGACAATTTAAAATTATTAACTGTTTAGTTTGAAACTCTGTCATTTATTTCTTTTTTATGGAATTTTTGTGACAGCTTTATCGCTAACTAGTGTTGGCATCATCGTATGTTACAATCAACTGTTGATTGTTATACCTGATGATGCCAACATTGTTTGTCGAAACAGGTGAAGTGACAATTTTGTAAAAATTAAATAAATAAATTATGATGTAATTCTTATTTTTTTTCTTCTTCCTAACCATTTCTCCACCGCTGGATGTGGGTTTCTTCAAACATAGTAATTAATAAGAGTATATCAAATTATATAGTTCATTTTAATTAAAGAAAATGCCGAAATCATACAATAATATCGTACCATTTTGGCGCCTGATATTATGCAATTCGTTGAACATTTTAAAACAATGAGAATAAAAAAATATTTTTCTCTGTATTAATGGCAAGGGATGATCTTAGCATGGTCTTATCTCTTTAATTTATCTTGCCATTGTGGTGGAAGGTTTAACCGACTTTACGTCATTTCCAAAAGCGCTTGGTGTTATATAACCATACGTGGAAGCACTTAAAAAATTACATTTTTTCACATTGAAAATTCATTCAAAACTCTGGTATACAAATTTTATTATTTAAAAAGCCGCAAAAAACTTAAGAGTTTTTTTGTTGTACACACGAGTAAGCATTGCCTTGAAGAAATATACTGATTTTGACGAAAACTCAAGGACAAGTGTTAATTTAGAATTTACGCGCATTTCTTCTATGCGTATTACGTATGATAATGACTTTACATAATAAAACCGGTTACACTTAAGTTAAGTATAGTCTTAATTGTTTTGGAATATTTATTTTAACATAAAATTCTAGTTGAAAAAATTTATTGAATCAGTTTTATTCGATCATCAAAAGTTTATTTGAAAAAAAAGTCGTAATAGAATATTCAGGCCTCACAACGAGAACATGTTTTTTTCTGTAGCTACTAAGAAAATAAAGAAAATAAATACCCTAGACCACCTGTCTAACGAATGTTCGGGCGGATATGAAGACTTCGAACATGATCGCTTCGGAGATCGATGTCTTTCATATTCGTGAAAGTACGTTCAGAAGACAAATACTCTTGACTTCGGAGTGTATCTTGTATTCCTAATGTCGAACCATCTCTCATGCGTTCCTGGTATTATATTATATATGTATTATGTTTTACCTGTTCTCAATAGATGTCTTAAACTATAAAAATTGTTTGTAATATCTTTTGAGAAAATAAACTGATTTGATTTGATTTGATTTGATTTGACTCTAGGCTTTGGGGAGGAAGATCTCTACCAGCAATACGCCTGGCGCCAAATGATTGAAAAAGCTGACCATAAACTCACGGACAGAATAGGAGAAAGTAGAAAAATATGTAATAAAAAAAGTCACATCCTCCTTACAAATTGGTTGTTTATTATAACTAACTAACTAACTAACTAACCATCACGCCGTCTCCCCGAAGGGGTAGGCAGAAAGAATGGACTGCCACACCTTTCTTTCCTAACACATTTCTCTCGCTTCCTCAACATTTATACATCGTGTCATGCACGCGCGTCGATTTCTCTGACTCCTCACATGGCCGACATTCAATATTTGATTTATTTGATCGTGCCACGTTTTCCTCGGTCTTCCTCTATTTCTGGTACCATTTACATCATTAACATATAATTTTTTTACCATTCTTTCTTCATTCATTCTTTCCATATGTTCAAACCATCTTAATGATCCTTTCATTATTTTGTTCATGACACCATCATTCGCACCGCATTCACTTCTTATATTTTCATTCGACACTCTATCATACACAGAGTATCCACACATTCGTCTAAGAGATCTCATTTCTACTGCAATAATATTATATTTAAAATATTTCTCTGCATTTTTTCTGTGTCTTCCTGTTATTGTTACATTTTTTTTGTAAAATAAATGAATAAAGTAAGTAAATACAATAAATAAATCAGTAAACAAATACATCATTGAGTAAATAAATAATAATAAAAAAGTTGCTTTCGGCGCAGTGATCGCCAACGTTTAGGAGACCTAACACGGCACCATACGAAGAAAAAAAGAATATATTTAGGTTCAGTGAAAATATACCAATGTTTAAAACATTTGACTATAAACGTTCCCTATTTCAACATTTATTGTTTTAAAATAGAAAAATATTTATAAATGTTTATAAATAAATAATATTAAATAGTCAATTTGTTGATTAACCACGGAATTATTATTATATAATATTGTACTTATAGAGTTTATATACTCGGTATGATCAAATATATCAAATATTGAATATCGGTCACGTGAAGAGTCGGAGAAATCGACGTGCGTGCATGACACGATGTGTGAATACTGAGGATTCGAGAGAAGTGTGTAAGGAAAGAAAAGTATAGTACTCCATTATTTTTGGATACCCCTTCGGAGAGACGGCGTGATGGTAAGTTAGTTATTCATTTGTTTATTTTGTCGAACCAGAAATATTATCTTATCAAGCAAAATCGATTATTCAAGAAGAGGGTTATTATAATAAATATAATTTCTGGCATATACGGTATTTATTGTGATTTTAAACCAACGTTAAAACGTGGAAAAAAATCAATTTGAATAAACTTCTATCGGGGAGCGTCTCACAATAAAATAAATTATGAAAGGTCAATGTGTTCCTAAACCTGTTTTTTTTAAACTCAACAAAAGTTTTTTTAAACTCAACAAAATAATAAGAATTAAATGCCAAATCTTATAATACGGTATTATTATAGAATTCATTTTTACTTAGGAACTAATACAAAAAATCAATATTAAGCGATTTATAGGGAGAAAAAAAAATGCATTTTCATAAATAGTCAACCATCGATCTATCAGAACAGACCATTAATTTATTTATCACAATTGGAATTATATCAAGATAAATGAAAAGAACAAAACCTTAATTTTGTTTCACATAAAATTACTTTTAATGCTAAATTACATATAAATCGTAGCCTGACATTAAAAGGTTGACAATCAACAGGAGAGTGATGACGTCATGGAATATTTAAAATGTGAATTACTCCGTCGGTATTATAGTGACATTGCTAAAAACTTCGAATATCTGTGACAAATGGTTCACAGATGGCAGTATGCTTCGGTATTCGAAAAAAAATTGAATAATAAAATATTTGTTGACGCAACAGTACCTGTACTGGAACCACCATCAGATTAGTTAAATAATGCCAGCATCGTCTCTTCTACGTATTTAAATGTAGAACCAACTTACCTTCGGTGATGCTAGTGGAGAGAGCGATTTAATTATTACTTTTAATAGTATCAAAAATGGTCAGTGATGCCGTATACTCGTATATATGTGGTTATGTTTTATTCTAGAAATGTTACAGAATTTACCAACTCACCGATGTGGCAATTGTATGAATACTTTCGGAGCATAATACGATTCTCAATTATTTTGGAGTAATAGAAAATTATTAAGTTTTATATAGTATATCATGACTTACGTTGAGAAGATGGATCCACCGAGGATTTCCAAGATCGTGAGTCATGTATAAGACATCAGGAAGACCAACAAAAATATGGAGAGAAAGTTGAACTTCATTATCACAGTACCAAAATTTACTATCTAAACAGATGGCAAGATATTCAGAAAGAAAAAGAAGAAGTTTACATATCAGGACAACCATCGTGGCAGAGTGGTTAGAGCTCTGACTACCATACCGAAGGTCCCGCGTTCGATTCCCGGCAAAGGCAGCGTGATTGTCACACTGTCTTTGGCCTGGTGTAGAATTTAAGTGAGAATAAAATGCCGATAGATTAGCTAGCTATCACGTGTCATGTGAATTAATAAGCTAAAAATAAATTGTATACAGTAATTTGGATCAAAACGACCTGTTGTATATATTATAATTGGGTTCAAATAACCTCCTGTATACAAATGTGGAAAGCAACAGAAAACTATCACATTAAAGGCCCGAGAAGCATATCAAGAACCGACAAAAAGCCCCTTCTTTTTCTGCAAGCCAATTCCTTGGATTGAAACTAGCGAAGATTTTCATCTGGGACAAACAGACTGGAGCGATTTTATCTTTCTGATCTGCATCCAGATTATGAGAAACTAAATAGTAATAAAAAACGCCCATTTTATGTGAAGACTCTCATGTAATATGAAAAAATGCACATTTTATATGAAAAACGCGCATGTGATGTGAAAAATGCACATGTAATATGAAAAACGCACATTTAATGTAATAAACGCACATGTAATGTAATAAACGCATACTTAATGTAAAAAAAAACATATTAAATATGAAATATTAAATATTCAAAGTCGGAATAATCGACTTGCGTGCATGGTACGATGTATGAACGTAGAGGAATCCCGAGAGGTATGCCAGGACAGAGCATTGTGGCGATCCATCCTCTATGCCTACCCCTCCCGGGAAATGGCGTGATGGTTAGTTAGCTAGTTAAATATGAAAAACGCATATGTAATGTAATAAACGCACGCGTAATGTAAATAAAATATGAAAAACGTGTAATATGAAAAACGCACATGTAATATGAAAAATGCACATGTAATGTAATAAACGCACACGTAATGTAAATGAAATATGAAAAACGCACATGTAATGTAATAAACGCACACGTAATGTAAATAACATATGAAAAACGCACATGTAATGTAATAAACGCACACGTAATGTAAATAAAATATGAAAAACGCACATGTAATGTAATAAACGCACATGTGATGTGATAAACACACGTTATGTAAATAAAATATGAAAAACGCACATGTAATGTAATAAACACCCACATAATGTAAATAAAATATGAAAAACGCACATGTTATGTAATAAACACACACGTAATGTAAATAAAATATGGAAAACGCACATGTAATATGAAAAGCGCACATATAATATAATAAACGCACCAGTAATGTAAATAAAATATGATAAATCAAATCAAATCAAATCAAATCGTGCGTTTTTCACCTTAAATATGAAAAACGCACATGTAAGGTGAAAAACGCACATGTAAGGTGAAAATCGCACATGTAATGTGAAAAACGCACATGTAATGTAATAAACGCACACGCAATGTAAATAAAATATGAAAAACGCACATGTACTCGTAATGTGAAAAACGCAATGCGAATAAACAATTTTTAATCGAAGGGTTGTGATTTGAAGTGCGTACCTACAAAATGAAAGAGGGAAGGAAAGCTTTTCTCCGACGGTGGAGAAGTCTCTAGTCTACCACGGAAGGTACCTACCTGCCGCGATGTACACATATAAGAGTCTCGCGTTGCCTATCGCATTCAGTTTTCCTCGCAATACACCGCGGACTGGGTCTCCTTACATTGCGAGCGCGCGGTTGAAAAATTCGTCATAATTATATAAACAAACAAATACTACAATCGTCGGCTTTTTTTTATATTTTCATATTCTTGTTTATATAAATAAATAAAAACTCTTTTTCAAATGCGTCGGTTGTAGAATCTTTTCGGTGAACTTTTTTAAAAAGTGTTTGTTTTTAAATTCGTCGAATCGATTGTTTTCATTTGATTTTGTGTTAAGAATAGTTTAAAATGGGTCAGGGCGAAGGATTTAAGATCGAGGAAAACATTACTCAAAGTAAGGAGGCTATCGTGGAAGATGACACCCCTTCACCTAAAGGTAGATTGAATTTTATTTTGTTTAATAATACAATTTTATATGTGGAATACAAAATGGAAATTTTGACTCTAAATGTGTTTTATTCGTAGATTTTATTTTAAAACAGATTGTTTTTAGACATAAACATAAAGTAGAATGATGGAAAATGGTTGTATTTCTCATTGCGTCTCATCAAACTCTCAAAATAGTGCAATCTTAAGTAGTACATTGTTTTGACTGAAACAGTATGATACTTCAAAATTATTGACTATTAATATTATAATTTTTTTAAATACAATATAACACTTTTTGATAATTTCGCGACAGCTGTTTCGCCAACCGATGTTGGTCTCATCGGGTGATACAAACAACTGTTTATAACACCCGATGATGCCAACATCGGTTGGCGAAACAGCTGTCGACACATTCTCAAAAATTGTTTGATAAAAAAAAGTGATATTAAGATAACAGTGTTGTAAATTTAACAGTTAATAATCATTACGTGCTAAATTGATATATGGCATGTCTTACTAGTAGAAATACTAAGATATATTGTAAAATATATGACAATATACCATCTGAAGAGTAAATACTTTAAATGTAAATTAAACATATAGATTTTGTATTGTAGATATAGTAATTTCATTTCATAAATGACACGATAGGAAATATAATACATTTGAATAGTTCAGTAGAACACGTAAACATTTCAGTAAATCACGCCCTTCAGCCATACTAAAACTGTACGGCACTTAAAGGGTTAAATCTTACGGAACAAAAGGGATGTTTTGATTCATAAACGAACTCATTTATCGAATAAAATATATGATTTTTAAATGTTACAGTCGCTTGAATAACGTAACATAAAAAACGTAGTGAAATTTAAATTTTTATGTACTACACCACGAATCATTCTTGGAAAAAACGTTTGTTTCAAATTCCATCACATAAGCGTTTTTGTTAGCTGTTGACGATTCAATTGAGATTCTATTCATATTGTGAGACATATGCAATCATTCTCGTATCGTCAATACAACAATTATTTACAAAATTAAATTTGTATTGTCAACGAAATTTTACGTAAATAACATAAAAAAAGTGTTTTTATAACTGTTGAAAACATGTTATTTTTATATATCTTTTTTTACGCTTTTCACAATGTTACATGTTTCGGATGGCAGACGTCCTTCCTCTGTGTAATTTAATTTTGTTTGTTTGTTCAAATGAGATCGTATAATCCAATCTACAATATATAAAATATAAAAATGTTTTAAAAACACTTTCATATTTTGTTTTTACACCACTTCATTTGTTCTAACGTACCAACCGGTTTAGCTCCAGTCGGTCATTCATCGAAGTTACAGAAACACACTGAATATTATATTAATAAAATTTCTAATTGATAGTCAAAAATGTGTGGAAATTTTGGCAGCTGCTATTTTATTTCATTTAAATATCAAAATTTAAAAAATCAAATCGATCTGAAACGTAAAACGCAGCCTATACGAGTACGAGTATAAGAATAATGTACTTGTTACAAAAATCGCCTTTTTATTATGTGGAATAAATGATGACGAATGAATTAAATGAAACGAAGAAATTATTCTAAAACATTGATACTGTTATTTATTATTTTATTATTTAAGTTTTACCTTACCAAGGTATAATATCGTATAAATAACTTATTTAGTATAATATTTTACAGTATATCGTATAAATAACTTTTTTAAGCATCCTGGTATGGTGAAATTTTAAACAATACACTATTTTCGGGTTTTTATTTCTTTTTAAATTATTATAACTATTATATTGTAAAAAAAAATTGGTAAACAGCTTTTACCGCATTTTATAATTTTATATTTCTTTATCTCGACATAAATAAAGTATACTTTGTACATTAACAAAACTATTGTTAACATTCTACTAGTGGTGAAGGCGTACTTCCTCACAAATAATATAGATAAATAAACACGTGTCAGATATTACATTAATTATTTTTTTTAAATCTTCTTCTTCTTCGATGGCCCTACAGCCTATTTTAGGCTTTAGTATTCATTAGAATTCGCCTCCAATTCCACATGTCCCCTGCTCCGAACCTTCAAACATATCACTCGTAGCGATTTCGCTACATCTTTCCCAATTTCATCCTTCTATTGTAACCTTGATCGTCCAATCGTTCTTCTGCCACTTGAGTATAGTTCCAGCATCCTTTTTGGGGTTCGCGATGACGGTATCCTCGGTATACCTGTATATAATCGGTCCATCTTAGTATATTTTTTTAAAAATGGCAATTGCTAAATAGCTTCAGTTGTGCATAAAATATAATTTGATATTACCTTAACCCTTTCGTACTAGTTTTATTTCTTTTAGGATTTTTTTCTTCATTTTAATAAATGCAAATATTAATGACTAATATCATTGATATATTAAAAAAAAGATTTTTTTTCATAAATCGATCGGAACTTATAAAAAAAGGATCTAAATATACTTCTCATCGATACTTGATAGAATACACATTGTACGTAAGAAAAAAAAATAAACATATTTAAAATAATATGTTTTAAGTAAAAAAACATTAAAATATTTTTGTTAAAATGTAAGCATGGAATTGGCGAAAGAAGGATGAAAGTAGAAAAAATGCAATAGAAATGAGATCTCTTAGACGAATGTGTGGATACTCTGTGTGATGGTGCGAATGCTGTGCGAATTGGACATATGGAAAGAATGAATGAAGAAAGAATGGTAAAAAAATTTATGTTAACGATGTAAATGGAACCAGAAATAGAGGAAGACCGAAGAAAACGTGGCACGATCAAATAAATCAAATATTGAATGTCGGCCATGTGAGGAGTCAGAGAAATCGACGCGCGTGCATGATACGATGTATGAATATTGAGGAAGCGAGAGAAATATGAGAAAAGAAAAGTGTGGCAGTCCATTCTCTCTTCCCACCCCTTCGGCGATTAGGCGTGATGGATAGTTAGTTAGTTAAAATAATACACATTCCCACTTATAAAATATGACATATCTTGAAATGCAGATCAAATCGCCAGCTATGACTTATATCATACAGTGAAATAAATGTCTGTAGAACTCAAACCAATCGTCAAAATCCTTATTTATTTAAATTGACGCATGACACTTAAAAATAAATAAAAAACACTTGTTTTTAAAAATTCAAATGCCAGTTAAAAGTTCAACCGATAATGCTGGTAAATGTTTTTATCGTAATACTTAATAATGGTACTAGATGACTGGAGCGAATAAACTTAGGAAACGTTATTCCCGCTGATCTTTTTAAAGCAATTTCAAAAATGGGAATACGTATTCCCACCGCCCACGAAAGGGTTAAATAAGCCCTTCTGGCTTCAAGAAGGCAGAGTCATAAAATATTCACCGTTGAGCTGAGAATCGAACACTGCCATCAGTAATCAGAGATTATAAAGGAAATGAATTCCCACTGATCTTTTTAAAGCAATTTTGAAAATGGGAATACGTATTCCCACCGCCCACGAAAGGGTTAAATAAGCCCTTCTGGCTTCAAGAAGCCAGAGTCATAAAATATTCACCGTTGAGCTGAGAATCGAACACGGCCATCGGTAATCAGAAATTGTAATTAAATGTTATGTAAACAAACAATAAGTAATGTTTTACGGAAATAATACTATCAATGTTGACGGTGCTGCCATTACTAGCTAGCTAGCTACAGAAGTTACGTAAATTCAAGAACGGCAACGCAAATTAACCAAGGCGATAACTTTTTGTTTAACTACTATAATTACAATACTTGGAACGCGGCACCAGGGTTCGAGGTTAAGAACACAGTTCTTAGTGAAAATATCATTGTTGCCCTTATACTACATCCTTGGTCTGACTATGACATATTGATTTCCAATTTAGATCTACTTTTTCATGTTCTTCTTAAATCGTTGACGCAAAAACATGGCGCGTATAAAAACAATAACAAGCTTTGAAATTTTATGAATTGAAATGTTTATTTTTCCACTTAAATGTGTTAATTTATCTGTAGACGTTTTAAAAGTAGTATTCTCGTATCTTCATTAACAGTAGAGACACATAAACACATATTTAAATATATCGACTTGAAATAAACAGAAAAATCTGTTAAATAAAGAAATAAACAGAAAAATCTGTAAAATCAAAAAAATCTGTTTATCCTATCTACAGTATCTATCGCCTCTTTGCAAGAATAACGTGTTATCTCGAAAAATTGAAAAATTTGAAAATGAATCACGATACCCGTTTGAAAGAGACAACGTGACAACACAATATACCACTGTTGTGTTGTCTCTTTCCCTCGTAAATTCTCCGTTTTTCACTTTAAAAATACCATGTTTTTGTAGAAAATAATGTTGAACATGGCGGATTTGATTTTCGAAATATCCACGTTATTCATGCAAAGAGGCGATATATTGTTTTTATTGACAAGTCGCAAATTGATGAAAAAGCATTTCATTGAAAAAGAAAAAATAGGCGTAAAATTAATTAAACAGAAAGTATTCGTTAATGATGTAAACAAAAAAATGGAACAGAGGAAGACAGAGAAAATAGTGACACGATCAAATGCACCAAATATTAAATGTCGGTCAGCAGTCGGAGAAATAGACGTGCGTGCATGGCACTATTTATGAATGTTGAGGAACCGAAATAATGTAAACGGAAAGATCATTGTGGTGGTCTAATGTCTCTTCCTACACCTTCGAAATTATGGCGTGATGGACTGTCAGCTAGTTTTTATAAAAAAATTGTGTATCGTGTATCTATTCTCATTAACTATTTAAGAAAAAAAGGTTAGGTTAAAAAGGTTTTAAAATGATGTTTTTTTTTAAATCTGCTCCCACTTTTGTCTTTATTTCGATAGCGACCGGTTTTGCCAGACTGGCTGGCATCGACAGGCTGGTCCGACGTGTATGTCGATGCTAGCCGACCTGGCGAAAGTGGAAGTAGTTACTGTATTAAAAAAAACATTGTTTTATTTAATTATCACTTATTACAATAGGGTTATAATTAAAAATGAAAATTTAATTATTTTATGTAATAATTTAGTGATTAATATTGTGGTGTTTTTTTCTAATCAATGGTCTTATATTTTCTCGGAAAGATTAGAAAAATCTGGTTTAATTGATTCTGTTTATAATTTTAGGCAAGATTCCAGGTTTATAAGATTGAATTTTGTTTTAAAATGATTTTGAATAAACATTAAAAAAAAGAGTGTCGAATGAAAATGCGTGCATGGCACTATTTATGAATGTTGAGGAACCGAAATAATGTAAACGGAAAGATCATTGTGGTGGTCTAATGTCTCTTCCTACACCTTCGAAATTATGGCGTGATGGACTGTCAGCTAGTTTTTATAAAAAAAATGTGTATCGTGTATCTATTCTCATTAACTATTTAAGAAAAAAAGGTTAGAATTTCTATTATATTTTATGGGAATGACATGTTTCGCTTTGCTAAGGCATTATAATATGAAAAAGATTTGACGTTTCGTATTACTGATTTAATCTGTAGTTTTATATTAATGTTCAAGAGCCAATCAACAAAGCGTATTTAAAAAAAATTTGGTTTACTTATTAAGTTTCCGATAATACTACAATATTTTTACATCCTGTTTGATTTATTTATTTGCTTAGTTTTAAAAAAATATGGTTATATCTGAAGAAGAAAATCGACGTTTTCAATCGCCAATCGAATGGCGTTTAGACAGCGTTTTTTTTAATTATAATTTTATTTATATCGATTACGTAACCTTGAATAATTAGTATTAATTTATTAAAGATGAAGTGGTATCATTAAAGAACTACATATATGCATATTTGAATATTTTTATTCATTTCGAACCATCAATCCATCCTAATTATAAGGATATTTTTCAATATATACGAGTATTTACATTACATTCCTCACGATATGTCATAAATAATGTTTAAAATAACTCATGTCATAAATAGTGTCAGTCAAAAAGTTCATGTCATAAATAGTGGGGTATCAATAATGAGAGTCCTCTCACGATACTCCCATATTAAATTCAATAAATTCAAATAAATAAAAATATATATTTTTATGTCATTTGTGTCATGTCATTTTCAAGAAATATAATAAAATTCTATAAAACCGTAGTTTAGTTTTAATTTCTATAAATTAACTAAATATATGAAATTTTTTTCAAATGATTTACTTGGTGGACTTGTGTTATATTCTATTTATAATAAAAAATGATTTGTAATTTTACATTTTTCTATTCTTTTTCCATTTACGTATATTTTATCTACAAACGTTTCTACGTATATACAGCTTCCAAAAATTTTCAGACGTGGTGGCCGTAAGAAGGGTGGAATGGGTAATGTTGTTAAACATAAAGCGATCGCTCAACCCAACCAATGACAGGTCATAAGTCCTGTAAGCGCCTCGGCTACCATATTCTGTTCCCAGAAAACAATTTACATCTTCGCCTCTATTGAGACACAATTAATCCTTAAAAAAAAAAACTTATCCGCAATGGGTAAAATCCAGTATTTGTCTACAAGAATTTGTATACATTCAAAATGTTGTTTCTACTTGGTTTGAATTATGTGTTATATATTCGTGTTTATTTTTCAAAACTGCAGTTTTTTTACTCAAAAGACAAAAAAAAGCAAGACACATATTCATTTTTATGAACCACTTCAATACCATAAAATTAAAA